>JAPDVR010000005.1:27949794-28224794 GCA_026230005.1 Gila orcuttii | reverse complement strand
GAGCAAAACCAAATTTGTTATGGCCAGTTTTGTCCAAAACCTACTTTTGCGAACTAGTCCCTGGTTTTTCGCCCGATCGGAACCAAACCAGTCTAGGCCTATTCTCTGGACTCTCTAGATCAATAATTATCGAAAAAAAGTTGAAATTTTGCATTTGATTGGCTGTAACAGGGTCATTTAGAAAAGGGGCGGGGCTAAATACGGTCAAAAGCCTATAAATCCTAAACGAAAAGTCAAAACTTCACAAAAATTGATGAGCATATGTGTCATAACATGGTGAAGAAGCATGCAAAGTTTCATGGAGATCAGACCATAGGTGGCGCTATAACTGTCAAAAAGGTCTCATTCTTATTAGGTGTTCAAGCACTTTAGTGCTGAAAACGTCTCGGGTTATGACTATAACCCTTGTTCCCTGAGAAGGGAACGAGACACTGCGTCGAGAATCGACTCTTTGGGGATGCTCCCTTAGCGTGCGCCTCTGAAGTAAGAATGAAACTAATCCAATCCTGATTGGTGTTGCGTCGTGACGTAACATGTGACGGCATAACCGGATGCATAAAAGTGACGCCGACACACACACACATCAGCTCCGCGATGAAGCAAGACGCTCTAAGGCCTCGAGGGGCGTGGCAGGACGACGCAGTGTCTCGTTCCCTTCTCAGGGAACAAGGGTTATAGTCATAACCCGAGACGTTCCCTTTCGAGGGAACTCAACACTGCGTCGAGAATCGACTCTTTGGGGAACGAATGCCCACTAGGCCACGCACCGAAACAGGCCTGCCCAGGAGTGAAACTGATTTAGGCACTCAGCAGGACGAGAGCACACGTGAGCCAGGCGTACTGGGGAGGTGCAGACTATAGAACCGTACAAAAGTGTGTGGGGTAGCCCAACCGGCTGCATCACAGATCTCCTTGATGGGAACTCCCGAAAGGAGGGCCCTAGAGGACGCCATGCCTCTAGTAGAATGAGCCCTAACGGCCAAAGGTGAAGGGAAATTCCGCACCTTGTAGGCCTACTTATGGTTTGTATAGCCAGGAGCCCCTAATAGGTGATCCAAACACACTACAGTAGGTCCGACCTCCTCCAAGAAGAGGACCTCTCAAGGTAATACTCGGAACTCTGACTGGCAGAGCAAGGTTCCTCTCCTTTTGCCGACACATGAGGTGGAGGATGAAATACCTGCAGGACCATGGACGTAGCCATGATAAATTGCACTTAAGGCACATAGCTGGGTCTCGGATGCAGGATGGCCTTAACTCCGCCGGGGGCACACCCCAAGCAAGCTGGCGATAATGCCAGGGCTTGGAGATCTCCCAGTCTCTTTAAAGAAATAGCTAAGAGAAAGGCTATCTTGAACGTGAGGTCCTAGGCGAAGCCAACTGGAGGTATTCGAAGGGAGCCAGGGATAGCCCTTCGAGAACCACCGCCAGGTCCCAGGGTGGAACCCTGGACCTGACTGTCGGTCTCATCCTCCAATACCATGGAGAAATAGTATGACCAGTTGGTGCCTCCCCAAAGGCCCAACATTTAGTGGTGCATGGAACGCCGCAATGGCAGCCACGTACACCCTACGTGTGGATGGGGAGAGATTCGCAGAGAAACGATCTTGAAGAAACTCCAGAACTGAAGCCATTGGGCAGTTAACTGGGTCTAACTCAAGTCCTCTACACCAAGTAGAAAAATATTCCACTTGAGGCCATATAATCTCCTAGTAGACGGAGCCCTAGAGATAAGTATGGTTTCGACCACCCCAGATGATAGACCAGCATCTAGGTACTGAGCCCCCTCAGAGGCCAGACCCACAATTTCCACAGCTCTGGATGAGGATGGAATATAGTGCCCTCCGCCTGAGACAACAGACCCCTCCTCTGAGGAATCTGCCATGGCGGAGCTATCAGGAGTGAAATTAAGTCTGAAAACCATACTCGGGCTGGCCAAAACAGGGCTATCAGAAGAAGACTGATGCCCTCCTGACGGACCCTAGTAGTTCTAACCCGCCAGCTTGTGTCAAGATGATTTATGACCCTATGATTGACAGGTGGGCGGTGCTAACCTTTGACCTTCCGGAGGATGTTCCGGAGGCCCCTTTGATGTAGGGATTAACCTTTGACCTATCGATCAATCAAGTTGACAGGTGGGGGGGGGCTAACCTTTGACCTTCCGTGGTCCTCCGGAGGTCCTTTGATGTAGGGATTAACCTTTGACCTATCGATCGATCAAGTTGACAGTTGTCTTTGCCCGATTGACCTTTGTATTATACGTCAAGTTGCCAGTTGTTAGGGTTGATCTGGGTTTGACAGTTGTCTTTGATCCGTATTATGATGGATGATTTTGCCATTTAGTTTTACCCCTATTGACCCCCGGGGAAAATAACTTTTTGCTTTGGGAAATTCCCTCCACGCCAGCTGTGTCGGGGTTAGTGAGAAAATAATTTTTCTAATGTTACATATAGATTAGAGTTATCTTTTCAAAACAAAAATAAAATCATCTTACCGTTTCAGAGTTGAGGATCTTTTGAAAAAGTTGAAAAGAGTTCCTCTTTTGGAAAGAGTGCCTTTTGCATCTGACAGTCTCTGCGCTAAGTGTGTGCGTCTGTCTGTGAGTGTGTGAGACGTCACCCTATTCCTGCATCCCCCTGCTGGGGAGTGAAAGTGAGAAAATATCTCACACTAAGTAGAGTTGAAAAACATTCATTCCTTTAAAATAAATAAAAATAAAAATCAAAAATAAAATCATCTTACCTTTTCACTATGGTGAAGAATTGGTTTAAAGTTGAAAAGAGTTCCTCCGAGTGATTCTCTCACCGGCCTTTTGCATTTTGACAGTCTTTGAGCTAAATGTGTGTGACACCCGATATCCTGGCATTCCTGAGCACGCTATATAAATGGGGATAGTGAGAAAAAGAGATTTTTCCAATAATGGCACATATCTTACACTAACGTTGAAACACATTCTGTTCTTTAAAATTATATAAATGAAATGGTTAATAAAATATCTTTTCAAAACAAAAAATAAATAAATACATTTTCACCTGGGTTGAAGAAGTAAATCTACCGCCATGTGTTTGGCCTCGTGGGTATAAGGGTTTGATTTAATGGAAGTTGTGAAGGTTTTATGTTTGAACTTTGACACGGGGCTTCACAGGATCTCCCTCCATATTCCAGAGGAGAGGGGATTGCTGAGGACGGTGAAAGTGAGAAAATATCTCACACTAACTAAAGTTGAAACACATTCTGTTCTTTAAAAGTATATAAATGAAATATTTGTAAAATTTACATTTAGTCATTTACAAATATAATATTTTCACATTAACTAAAGTTGAAACACATTCTGTTCTTTAAAAGTATATAAATGAAATATTTGTAAAATTTACATTTAGTCATTTACAAATATAATATTTCAGAGTTTTTCTAATAATGACACATATTTTCACACTAACAGCAGTTGAAAAACATTCTGTTCTTTAAAAGTATATAAATTATATGATTATATCGTTCATTTTAAAAATAACCATCTTTTCTAAATTACTGAAACACAGTGCACCAATTAGTTTTGTTTTAGATGAACACAAAATAAAGAAAATCATCTTACATTTTCAGAGAATTGAAGAAGTAAATCCCAACACATCATTGTCCATATAAGGTATGAATGTATTTACAAAGATGCAATAAGTTTTGATACAAAATATCCCGGAGTGTTTTTTTCCCACACCGGCGTTTTGACAGTCCGTGATTCAGAGTGGAGGAGGAATGGGTGTGTGTGTGTGTGTGTGTGTGTGTTACATGATACCCTCCGCATTGCTGGGGACAGTGAGAAAAATAAAAGAAGATTTCAATTAAGTCTTAATAAAAACGTTGTAATACAGTCGTATCTTCTATTTATCTTTTGAATGATTTTGTTTAACGGTGACCTAAAGTATAATTTTATTAATATAGTCATAGCCATAATGATTTTTGTACTGTATCTCGTACACCTAAACACGACCATCACAGAAAACAGCATTTTTACATTGTTTTTACATACTGTTTTCCATAAATTAACTAATCTCCATATTTAAATTAAATGATTATAAATATAGAATAATAACAAGTATGTTACTAAAATGAATTCAAACGATTTAAACATAGTTTTAGCTAAATGACTTTTATATAAAAAAGTATATAAATATAAAAATACCTTACATTTTCATAGTGCCGAAGATGTAGTTCTTTATGCAATGATAAAAACAGTCCAAAGTCATAAACAAAGCCCTCCTGGTTCCTTCAGTGATAAACTACAGGGTGAAATGAATGCTTGAGCCCCAAGATGCAGGACAGATGAGCCTCTGGGGTACACTGTCACAGTAAAGTTAGTGTGCTTTCCAGAGTTTTATTCATACTAAATTCATTTAAAAGCATAATATTAAAAGTTTAAATTAGATCTTTTAAAATTAAAAGACTGTTTAAATGAAAGCTTTAACGTTTTATTAAAATTGTATCTTCTATTTATCTTCTTAGAAGACTTATGTGTGATATAAATGATTTTACATAAATTTAAACTAAGGTATTATTTTTACTAAACAGTTTAAAGCAATTTTAAAATTGTAAAGCAAAAACTGTACTTTGGTATCTTAGATCTTATACAAAAATATTTCAAACAGTATCGCAGCAATTTTACTCGTCTTAATTCAAAGCATGATCTTACTTTTTCTACGGTAGCTATGATCTAGTGAAACCCTTTACTGAGAATATACTATCGGTTATCTTCTCAAAATATATATGTAGAACTTTAAAATGTTAACATTTGTTGATGCGACAGTTTGTCTGTTGGAACAGCCTTTGGGAGAGCTGATGATACTATAGCAGGAAACATGCCCTTTGACCTCCTCCATTTTGGAGGATTTAGTCCTTAAAGGTACGCTGTGTATGAATTTACCCCATCTAGCGGTGAAATTGTATTTTGCATTCAAACGAATAGTGCTCTCTAGCGCATCGCTTTTTCAAAAGCGTGTTGCAACTACGGTAACCGTTATGTGTCACGAAGCTACAGTACGACATGTCTTCCAATAGCACATCATCGAGTTTAACTATACATGTTCTACTGTTACGCTACCTATATAATAAATTAAACAATCAAGCAATGAAAAAAAAAAAAAAAACCTTGTCATTTAGACCATAACATTGACTTACCAGTCAAGAAGAAAGCAGGACTTCAGCGTCCCTTTCAACTTCTTTCTCCTTCATTAGCTCTATTCACCGGGGAAAAGCTAATATTTACCCTCGTTTTGAATTTGCCGGTCACGTTTCCTTTTAGATAAAATGTTTATGCTTTTTGGTTACGAGGATTGCATTATGAAGTACCGCACAGTGCAGCCTTTCAAATTTGCCGGGGGACAAGCGCCTCTCACTGACCTCCTTGAACGAAAACGCGTTGAGGTAGGCTAGTGCTTTTTGTCCCTCTCTGCTATTATAGTTTTTCAAGATGGCGGAACGACATAGAAGTCTCCATGGACTTACCCGTCCCATGCAAATAAAGATAAGAAATTCTTCGCTTACGAGGACAAGTCAGATCATTGGCAGAGCTAATTTTACACTAATGAGATCATATTTATGAATAAAGACATTGATTTTAGCTAATAGAATACTTTTTAAAAAACTACTGTACCTTTAATTTCAGATGTGTAAATTACAAAACAGCATTTTTCAACCGAGTGAATCTACACGTGAGAGATCTTCAGAAGTCATAACTTCAGGGGTCAAGGGGTCTCCCAAGAATACTTAATTTCCCTTAAAAACCATCGATTAAGTTTAACGACACTAGCTTGCAACGCTACCCCAAAAATCAAATACTGTATTAACCTTTTCAAAGGATAATCTAACTTTAAAGTTAGAATAAAACGTTCAAAACAAAACATATCTTCATACCTGTAGTGTTTGGACGCAAGGCCATTAACTGGTTCTTTTGTTTTATACATTTACTTTGCTTATTTCTACAAATATCAGCCTGATAAATATGGAGTTATTACATGATGAACAAGATAATCATACTACCAAATTTTTTTATTTCAGTTTTTTAAGAAAAAGCAATGTTTTAAAATACAACTAAACCATGATAACAGATAATTTTTGACAGACCTAGAAATGCATGTTGATTACCAAGTTTCAGGCATAGTGCAATTGTGCAATGTTCGAGAAAGCTAATATTGGTGTAATCTTTTGTGCGGTCTCACCCACAACGCAAAACTTTGTGTTGGCTGATCCAGGCATAGCTTTACTAAAAGAAAATAATATGCAAGTCATTATCAAACTTTAATTAAACCATATTTTATTAATATTATGGTTTCATGTTGATTTAAAGTTTTTGTTTGTTTGTTATTAACCTTTTTATTTTTTACATCCAGCACAAATTAAAGAGATGTATGAGCTAATGGTGTTCCCTGACCCCAAATAATCAGATAATGGAATGTTCACAAGCGACAGTTAGATATTCTCCCGCTTAGTATGGGTGTAAATAGTTGTGCTTAAATGTTTGGGTTATTTTTACACAACAACATATTTTGTCACACCGTAGCGATATTTATATAACATATTTTGTCACACGCTTGTAAAGACTATGGCCTACCTTTAAAACATAATCTTTATACAGGAATCACTCGTGTCCAAAACATCCATGTAAGATTCAAAAGACCAAATCACTAAGAAAAGAGGATTGAAAAGCATCGTTTATAACAAATACACAAAAGTTTGCAAATGATGGTTTTATTACTATTCAGATAGCAGACGACACTGTTTCACATTTTGAATGTCGGACTGTATGTGTTTTAGGTAAATACTTTGCTTTGAGAGCCGTCAATAGTGTTTATAGGAATAAATGACCATTAATAATTTAAGCAATAGTATTTCTGTTTGATAACTAAATTGATACTTTGTTTAGTGTAACTTTCCCTCTATCTACGATGTGAAATCACACAAAGTATTAATGCAAAAAGTAAGGGGGTGTTGTGTTACACTTAAACTATTACAGCAGAATCACAACTGACTATTGCGCTGAGATAGGCGTATTCATTAAAGCTCGAGGCTGTTAAACAAAGTCCCGCACTACGGCTGATAAAATTGCACAAAAGTAAATTCTAGAGGCCAACTTGCTAAAAAGTAAATACGGCACGAACCATTTAAAACAAATACAGAAGAGCCACTACCACATTACCTATTTTTGTCATTTTTATGGCTATGACTACTTTGACGCTCTTTTACTCATAATTAGATTCTGCGACTTTAGCCGGGGGTTCACAGGCGGGGTCACATATTGCTCTTATAGATAATATTTTCCCTTGGGGCCATAAAATGATCTGATGCGCCAATCTGGATAGAGGGCGCGATCTGAGTGTCCTTTGTTGGTTTAGATAAGCTACCACTGAGACGTGGTAACCTTTGATGTCTGTGAGGAAGCTCCTCAGAGCCCTGAACACAGCCAACATCTCTAGGCAATTTATATGCCAAGAATGATGATGGTCCTGCCACAGACCCCTGGCAAAGCGGCCGTCCGAGACCGCGCCCCAGCCAGCGAGGGAAGCGTCTGTCGAAACAGTTTCCCGGCGACATGACGCCCCTACCACTAGCCCTTGGGACAAGAACCAAGGTTTCTTCCATATTAATAGGGAACGAAGGCATATGCGCGTAACCTTTATTATACAGAACGGATTCCCCTTGGGGAAAAAACCCTTGGCTTTGAGCCACCACTGAAGGGGCCTCAAGTGAAACAGGCCCAAAGGAATTATGTTGGATGCTGCTGTTATGAGGCCCAGCAGTCCTTGAAATTTCTTTACAGTGATGGCCTGGCCTAGCTTTATCCCGGACACCGTGGCCAGGATGGATTCGATATGAGCGGGAGACATACGTGCCCGCATCGTAACCGAATTCTATACCACGCCCAGAAGAGTAGTCTTCTGAGCTGGGTCCAACACATTTTTCTTAGTGTTGAGCCTCAACCCCCGGTTCTGAATGTGGCCAAGGACGACATCTCGATGCCGAACTGCCATTTCTCGAGACTGGGCCAATATGAGCCAGTCGTCGATGTAATTCAGTATACGGATGCCCTAAAGCCTCAGTGGAGCCAGAGCCGCATCCATACACTTTGTGAACGTGCGGGGAGAGAGTGCTAGGCCGAACGGAAGAACCCGATATTGGTATGCTTCGCCCCCGAGAGCAACCTCAGGAACCTCCTGTGACATGGAAGGATGGAGACATGAAATAAGCGTCTTTTAGATCCATCGTGACAAACCAGTCCTCGGATCTGATATGGCTCACGATAATGGGAATAGTAAGCATTTTGAACCTGAATCTCCTCAAAGAACGATTCAAAAGCCCTACATCTAAAATTGGCCTCAGTCCGCCATCCTTCTTTGGAACTATAAAGTACCGGCTGTAAAACCCAGACTCCCTGTCTGGTAGGGGAACACATTGTATGGCCCCTTAATTCCAGTAGAGTCTGTACCTCTTGTTCCATAACCCGAGCCTGTTCTGGAATCACTGCAGTCGGTACCACCCCAGCAAACTAGGGAGGTCGGTGACCGAACTGCAATCTGTACCCATATTTTATAATATTTTATAATATACAGGACCCATATAGATATATTCGGAAGGCGTTGCCATTTTTCTACAAAATATACTAAGGGAACCAGCCCCTCGAGACTGGCCTCGGGTGTTTTCCGAGCACTATTCTCGACTTCCTGAAGCGGAGGACCGGCAGGAAAAAAGTCGATACAGATTTTGTGACCATAGTCAGTGCCCTGTTGCAAGTTTTTGGGGCGAAGGCTTAATGCCATTAATGCCATTCGCTGGAAATCGATGTGGCCCGAAGCGTCAAAGACGGCGGGACAACATCCTCTTCCCTGAGGGCACCTGCTGCTAGAACAACCTCGATTGTTCCACAGCGGGGGGGGGGCAGCCCTCAGAGGTCCTACAATTAGGACCTCTTCGCCTGAAGGACGGCCCTCAGGTCACCCTTCTGGCTGGAGGACTTCGGTTGAGAGTGCTTCCCTTGTTTGCCAAACTCCCGCAGGAGGGGCTCTAGAGGCAACGCTCTCTTTTTTTTTTTTTTTTTCGCTTCCTGAAACCTGTCAACGACTGTAGTGACAGCGTTGGAAAACAGGCCAGAAGGAGATAGCGGAGCGGCCAACGGGAAATATTTGCTCCTCACTTAGATCTTTAAGAAGATCGGCCTGGTACGCCTGCAAAATCGTATAGAGTGCAGGCACGCACCAGCCTGACCTTTTCTTTTCTAAATATTTTACCAAAGGAACCAGGCTCTCGAGCCTGGCTTCGGGTATTAATCGGGATCCGTTCTCGACCCCCTGAAGCGGGTTTCCGGCAGGGCTGGACCGAAAATGATTCTCGATTGGCAAACGCGAATGCTGCCTGGCCGCAAAAATGTGGGGCGGACAGTGCAGCCTGCGTTCGCTGGAAACCGATGTGTCCCGAAATGTTTTTAAACGGCGGAAGAGCAACATCGATTTCCTGCACCATATAAGCCCAGCCAACCAGTGCAGAGGTGTTCCCGCACGGTTTGTTGGCAGCGGCTGGGCTTAAAGTGAAGATGCCGGATCAGGAGACAGGTAGCTTGTTTTCTCTAAAGCTCCCTCCATCTGCGGCATCTTGCCATAACCCGACTCTCTCGCACCCACCACATTTGAATAAACATATAATGAATGTGGTGAGATACGTAAAGAGTGGGGTTTTTCCCAGTATCTACACATATATATTTATATTTTTATAAAGATCTGGGAAAAACAGTAAGCCCTGTCTCTGAGGTTGTGAACGGTGCTGCAGGAATCTCTCGTCTAGTTCATTTTGACGGGGATCATCCTGCTTATTTTGTGGCCAGCTCATATATTTTATATATATATATATATATGTTTATTTATATATTTATTTAGTCTGGCTCCAGCACGCATCACAACCTCCACGAGCTCTACATAAGCAGAAACATAAGCCGGCGAGTGTGACTCATGTTGCTCGTTCCCTATGCTGAGCACATCTACTTCCTTATAAAAGATAGCTCGAGCACTGGGCACTCGTCACGGGCAGAAGAAGCCGCATCGCGGGCTTCTGCGTCGTGAACGAGTGTCAATGAATCTGCGGATGATGAGAGAAAAGGTGCCTCAGCAGTCTCGTTCTCATCCGCGAGATCCTTCTACGATCTCCACGATCTAAGCCGTCGCGCCGCCTCAATGGACGCGGGACCCGAACCGCGGGGATCGCGAGCCTGGCCATCATCAGGAAATAATATAGCCAAGGGGGAGCGCAGCACTCTAATAGGAAGTGCTTCACAGTGTGCACAGGCAGCCCTCTCGAGAGCTGACAGTGCGTGCTGCGCCCCTGAACAATACACAGACACACAGCTGATGCGTGTCCCCACCTGTGGCATATATATTATCTTGGGCAGGGGTGCACACACTTAGTGTATTGTTCACTCGCCATAATACAGAGCTTTGCACAGAAAAACAACACCAAATAAGACAGACAGTTTCACAGAGAGCGCTGAAGAGCTAAAGCTGATGTGTGTGTGTGTCGGCGTCACTTTTATGCATCCGGTTATGCCGTCACATGTTACGTCACGACGCAACACCAATCAGGATTGGATTAGTTTCATTCTTACTTCAGAGGCGCACGCTAAGGGAGCGTCCCCAAAGAGTCGATTCTCGACGCAGTGTTGAGTTCCCTCGAAAGGGAACCTATTGTATTTGCTATTTGAAAAAAAAAATTGCCCTAAAACGCATCGTGCAGCCCAAACCGTAAGGCCTAGAGACTTGCAACTCGGCCAGATGGTAGGCCACACTTTTGGGGAGAACCTATCAGAGTATGTCCCCGATTGGCCCATAGGTGGCGCTACAGGAACCAAAAGTACTAAATTACCCACAACTTCTCGACCTTTTGACCTAGAATCAAGATGTTTACATCACTGTGATCCCTGGCTCAAGATGGACAAGATGTATATCTCGGATCCTCGATTTGAGCAAAACCAAATTTGTTATGGCCAGTTTTGTCCAAAACCTACTTTTGCAAACTAGTCCCTGGTTTTTCGCCCGATCGGAACCAAACCAGTCTAGGCCTATTCTCTGGACTCTCTAGATCAATAATTATCGAAAAAAAGTTGAAATTTTGCATTTGATTGGCTGTAACAGGGTCATTTAGAAAAGGGGCGGGGCTAAATACAGTAAAAAGCCTATAAATCCTAAACGAAAAGTCAAAACTTCACAAACATTGATGAGCATATGTGTCATAACATGGTGAAGAAGCATGCAAAGTTTCATGGAGATAGGACCATAGGTGGCGCTATAACTCTCAAAAAGGTTCTATCATTATTAGGTGTTCAAGCACGAAGTGCTGAAAACCTATTGTAATTGCTATTTGAAAAAAAAAAATCCCCTAAAACGCATCGTGCAGCTCAAATCGTAAGGCCTAGAGACTTGAAACTCAGCCAGATGGTAGGCCAAACTTTTAGGGAGAACCTATCAGAGTATGACCCCGATTGGCCCATAGGTGGCGCTACAGAAACCAAAAGTACTAAATTACCGATAACTCCTTGACCGTTTGACCTAGAATCAAGATTTTTACATCACTGTGATCCCTGGCTCAAGACGGACAAGATGTTTATATCGGATTGTCGATTCGCCCGATCAGAACCAAACCAGTCAAGGCCTATTCTCTGGATTCTCTAGATCAATAATTATCGAAAAAAAGTTTAAATTTTGCATTTGGGTGGCTGTAACAGGGTCATTTAGAAAAGGGGCGGGGCTAAATACAGTAAAAAGCCTATAAATCCTAAACGAAAAGTCAAAACTTCACAAAAATTGATGAGCATATGTGTCATAACATGGTGAAGAAGCATGCAAAGTTTCATGGAGATCGGACCGTAGGTGGCGCTATAACTGTCAAAAAGGTCTCATTCTTATTAGGTGTTCAAGTACGAAGTGCTGAAAACCTATTGTATTTGCTATTTGAAAAAAAAATGGCCCTAAAACGCATCTTGCAGCCCAAACCGTAAGGCCTAGAGACTTGAAACTCGGCCAGATGGTAGGCCACACTTTTGGGGAGAACCTATCAGAGTATGACCCCGATTGGCCCATAGGTGGCGCTACAGAAACCAAAAGTACTAAATTACCCATAACTCCTCGACCGTTTGACCTAGCATCAAGATTTTCACATCACTGTGATCCCTGGCTCAAGACGGACAAGATGTATATCTCGGATTCTCGATTTGAGCAAAAAAAAATGTTATGGCCAGTTTTGTCCAAAACCTACTTTTGCGAACTAGTCCCTGGTTTTTCGCCCGATCGGAACCAAACCAGTCTAGGCCTATTCTCTGGACTCTCTAGATCAATAATTATTGAAAAAAGTTGAAATTTTGCATTTGGGTGGCTGTAACAGGGTCATTTAGAAAAGGGGCGGGGCAAAATACAGTCAAAAGCCTATAAATCCTAAATGAAAATTCAAAACTTCACAAAAATTGATGAGCATATGTGTCATAACATGGTGAAGAAGCATGCAAAGTTTCATGGAGATCGGACCATAGGTGGCGCTATAACTCTCAAAAAGGTTCCATCATTATTAGGTGTTCAAGCACGAAGTGCTGAAAACCTATTGTAATTGCTATTTGAAAAAAAAAATCCCCTAAAACGCATCGTGCAGCTCAAATCGTAAGGCCTAGAGACTTGAAACTCAGCCAGATGGTAGGCCAAACTTTTAGGGAGAACCTATCAGAGTATGACCCCGATTGGCCCATAGGTGGCGCTACAGAAACCAAAAGTACTAAATTACCCATAACTCCTTGACCGTTTGACCTAGAATCAAGATTTTTACATCACTGTGATCCCTGGCTCAAGACGGACAAGATGTATATATCGGATTGTCGATTCGCCCGATCAGAACCAAAACAGTCAAGGCCTATTCTCTGGATTCTCTAGATCAATAATTATCGAAAAAAAGTTTAAATTTTGCATTTGGGTGGCTGTAACAGGGTCATTTAGAAAAGGGGCGGGGCTAAATACAGTAAAAAGCCTATAAATCCTAAACGAAAAGTCAAAACTTCACAAAAATTGATGAGCATATGTGTCATAACATGGTGAAGAAGCATGCAAAGTTTCATGGAGATCGGACCATAGGTGGCGCTATAACTGTCAAAAAGGTGTCATTCTTATTAGGTGTTCAAGCACGAAGTGCTGAAAACCTATTGTATTTGCTATTTGAAAAAAAAATGGCCCTAAAACGCATCTTGCAGCCCAAACCGTAAGGCCTAGAGACTTGAAACTCGGCCAGATGGTAGGCCACACTTTTGGGGAGAACCTATCAGAGTATGACCCCGATTGGCCCATAGGTGGCGCTACAGAAACCAAAAGTACTAAATTACCCATAACTCCTCGACCGTTTGACCTGGCATCAAGATTTTCACATCACTGTGATCCCTGGCTCAAGACGGACAAGATGTATATCTCGGATTCTCGATTTGAGCAAAAAAAAATGTTATGGCCAGTTTTGTCCAAAACCTACTTTTGCGAACTAGTCCCTGGTTTTTCGCCCGATCGGAACCAAACCAGTCTAGGCCTATTCTCTGGACTCTCTCTAAATCCTAAACGAAAAGTCAAAACTTCACAAAAACTGATGAGCATATGTGTCATAACATGGTGAAGAAGCATGCAAAGTTTCATGGAGATCGGACCATAGGTGGCGCTATAACTGTTAAAAAGCTTTAAAACCATATATTTCCTATGGTAAATTGCCTATATTGGCTGTAAATGTTTTTTTCCATGTATTATGTCAGTGTTTAAATGTATGCTAAATAAAATTTAATGTCTTTTGATGCTTTTGTGCTTAACGGCCTTAAAGGCCTTAACTGCTTGAACACCGCTAAATGCTGCTTGCAGCTTTAATTATTATTATTATTATTATTCTTCCGACTGGGCGTCTATGGCAGCCCATAGAACCGTTTGCGGGAAAGTTGTTTTGGTTTGACATTCTGATAGAGGACAGTCCCAACATCAATTGCACCAATTTTGGTGTCTCTAACTCATTGCCTCTAGTGCCACCACCTGTCCAAAGTTTCACTTTTATTATGCTAATAACTTTTGAACCGTTTGGCCTATCAACAAAATTATTATAATAAATTATATATAAATTTTTTCCTCTGATTTCTGAGCTCATGACGATTCGATTGCACCCTATGAAGTCATTTTCCGTCATAAAAATATGGCCGCCATTTTGAATTGTCCAAAAAACCTACTTTTGCAAACTCGTCCTAGACGGTTTGTCCGATTCTCACCAAAATTGCACCAGATCATCTCCAGGCATTGGCGACAAAAATTTGTGGAATTCAAGTCGATTCGTCAAACCGCTTTCGATAAACGCACAAACAAATTTTACGTAGCGCTTGCGAAAACAGACGTAAGGCTTTATTTCCGCAATGCTTAATCGTATTCAGACCAAACTTGGTACCTGTCATCACAAGCATGACATGAGGCTACGTACTGCGTTTCGCCGCAGCGCCACCTACTGGTCCGGAGATATGAAAAATGGCTATTTTTGCTCATAACTTCTGAATGGTTTGTCCAAAAATCATAAAAGTGGTCTCGTTAGATTCAGGGTGTCATGCCGAGTCGACTGATATCCAATTTTTCCAGATCGGCCATTTTGGCTGTCGGCCATTTTGAATTATGTGCTAAAATGCTGTATTTTTTGAACGCATGAACGAATTGTTACGAAACTCGGTATGGGTCATCAGTACGATGCCCTGAAGGAGCCTGAGAAGTTTGAAAACAGCGCCACCTAGTGGTAAAATTTTATTTCCAAATGCTTATAACTCTGGGTGTGGTTGACTTATTTTCACGGGAGTCATCTTGTTAGGTTCCTGAATCCTTACCGAGTCCACAGATACCAAACATGCTAGGTTTTGCCTAACGGTTTGTGTAGCGTTGTGATTTAGCGCTGAAAAAACATTTGCCGACATCTTCGAAACCATTAGTCCGATCGAGACGAAACCACCGTCAGAAGTTTGGAACTATAGCTCGTTACTGACATGGCAAAACCCAAATGCCAAAATATTGATAGTAAGGGGTAGTAAAATTCAATCAAAGTCACGTGTCAGTCATTTTTGACGTGTTTTTTCATATAAATGTCAATAACTCCGAAGCAAATTGAGATATTTTCACCAAATTTGGCACACACATGTATGGGCTCATTCCAAGGACACAGGAAAAAAACTGTGAGATTTTGCCTCTTGGTGGCGCTACAATAGATCAAAACATGAAATTCCCATTGACTTCAATACAGTTTTGTGATGTAAAATGCTATACTGAACAAATGCATTGGTGTAACATTATGAAACTCAGAATTTGCAACCAACACCATCTCCTGAAGGTACTCAAAGAATTTTGAGACAGCGCCACCTTTTGGTCAAAAGTTATAATTAAATATACGAAAATGCTAATACCTTTTGAATGAATTTGCCTATTGTAATGACTCTGGTCTTAATTGATTCCTTGGGTTATGCTGAAAACAAAGATACCAATTTTGCCAAAGTCAGCCAAACTTCCTGTCCGCCATCTTGATTTTCATTAAATACCTACTTTTTCGATCTCCTCCTAGACCCTTTGTCCGATTTTCACCAAAATCGAATCGTATCTTCTCCAGACCGTGCCGACTAAAAGTTATGGATTTTGTGTTGATAGACAAAACCGTTTTCGTATACCGCAGCATCAAAGTTGAGGCATGCTGCCAAAATGACTATTCAGACTTTATCTCTGCAATGCCTTGACATTTTGAAACCAAACTTTATATGTGTCACTGTCACCTCACTCTGACCACATCAAATCGATTTCAAAACTGCGCCACCTATTTGTTGAAAGTGATAAACCATTAAATCATCTTATAAGTTACTTTATATATGATTTTTCAGCCATTTTCCCAAAATTCTCTTAAAATGTCTTTAAATGCTCCTTGCTGCAGTTGGTCTGCCACTCCCACCCATGATGGCATCTGTTGCCGCTTCTTGCGCTTGGCCCCGGTAATGGCTGCTTGCAGCTATATTTAGGGGCCAAGCACCGAAGGTGCGGAGGCACCTATTGTATCTGTTCCGGTTCTTATTAGGGGCCAAGCACCGAAGGTGTGGAGGCACCTGTTGTATCTGTTCCGGTTCTTATTATTAGGGGCCAAGCACCGAAGGTGCGGAGGCACCTATTGTATCTGTTCCGGTTCTTATTATTAGGGGCCAAGCACCGAAGGTGCTGAGGCACCTATTGTATCTGTTCCGGTTCTTATTAGGGGCCAAGCACCGAAGGTGCGGATGGGCGTCCATGGCAGCCCATAGAACCGTTTCCGGGAAAGTTGTTTTGGTTTGACATTCTGATAGAGGACAGTCCCAACATTAAATACACCAATTTTGGTGTCTCTAACTAATTCCCTCTAGCGCCACCACCTGTCCAAAATTTCACTTTTATTATGCTAATAACTTTTGAACCGTAAGGCCTATCAACAAAATTCTTTTTCCCTCTGATTACCGAGCTCATGACGATTCGATTGCACCCTATGACGTCATTTTCCGTCATAACAATATGGCCGCCATTTTTAATTGTTCAAAAAACCTACTTTTTCAAACTCGTCCTAGAGGGTTTGTCCGATTTTCACCAAAATCGCACCAGGTCATCTTCAGGCAGTGGGGACAAAAAGTTATGGAATTCAAGTTGATTCGTCAAACCGTTTTTGATAAATTTTTTACGTAGTGCTTGCTAAAACAGACATAAGGCTGTATCTCCGCAACGCTTCATCGTATTATGGCCAAACTTGGTAAATGTCATCACAAGCATGACTTGAGGCTACATGCTGCGATTCGGCGCAGCGCCACCTACTGGTCCGGAGATACAGAAAATGGCTATTTTTGCTTATAACTTCTGAACGGTTTGTCCAAAAATCATAAAAGTGGTCTCGTTAGATTCAGGGCGTCATATCGAGTCGAGCGATATCCAATTTTCCCAGATCGGCCATTTTGGCTGTCGGCCATTTTGAATTATGTGCTAAAATGCTGTATTTTCTGAACGCATTAACCGAATTGTTACAAAACTCGGTATGGGTCATCAGTACGATGCCCTGAAGGAGCCTGAGAAGTTTCTAAACAGCGCCACCTAGTGGTAAAATATTTTTTTCAAAAGCTTATAACTCTGGGTGTGGTTGACTTATTTTCACGGGAGTCATCTCCTTGGGTTCCTGAATCCTTACAGAGTCCACAGATACCAAACATTCTAGGTTTCGTCTTACGGTTTGTGTAGCTTTGTGATTTAGCGCTTAAAAAACATTTGCCGATATCTTCTAAACCGTTAGTCCGATCGAGACGAAACCACCATCAGAAGTTTGCAATCATAGCTTGTTAACAATATTCAAGTGCCCAAATGCCAAAATATTGATAGTAAGGGGTAGTAAAATTAAATCAAAGTCACGTGTCAGTCATTTTTGATGCGTTTTTTCATATAAATGTCTATAACTCCGAAGCGAATTGAGATATTTTCACCAAATTTGGCACACACATGTATGGGCTCATTCCGAGGACACATGAAAAAAATTGTGAGATTTTGCCTCTTGGTGGCGCTATAATAGAACAAAACATGAAATTCCCATTGACTTCAATACAGTTTTGTGATGTAAAATTCTATACTTAACAAATGCATTACTGTAACATTATGAAACTCAGAGTTTGCCACCAGAACCATCCCCTGAAGGTACTCAAAAAATTTTGAGACAGCACCACCTGTTTGTCAAAAGTCAAAATTATATTTCCAAAAATGCTAATAAGTTTTGAAAAAATATGCCTATTGTAATGACACTGGTCTTAATAGATTCCTTGGGTCATGCTGAGAACATAGATACCAAGTTTGACGTATTTGGACGAACTTCCTGTCCGCCATCTTTATTTACTTTCAAAACCTTCTTTTTCGAACTTCTCCTAGACCATTCGTCCGATTTTCACCAAAATCGAATCATATCATCTCCAGACCATGCCGACTAAAAGTTATGGATTTCGTGACGATAGACAAAACCGTTTTCGCATACCGCAGCAGCAATGTTGAGGCATGTTGCCAAAATGACTATTAAGTCTTTATCTCTGCAATGCCTTGACATTATGACACCAAACTTTGTATGTGTCATTGTCACCTCACTCTGACCTCATCACATCGATTTCATAACTGCGCCACCTATTTGTCGAAAGTGATAAACCATTAAAACATCTTAAAAGTTACTGATAAATTTCAAATGAAGGGGTGTTGTACTTTTTTTTGTTGTCTTTTTTCTTTTTTCTGTTTTATAGAATTATGCTTATTTCCTTAAAGAAATTTCTGTTTTATTTTATTTTCAAGATATGAAAAAAGGGTGGAGTGTAAGAGAATTTTTTACTTTAGATAATATATTAGATATGTTCTTAAGAATATAGATGTGTTTAAAGAAACTGCGAGTTTCATCATCTTCTATACAGTAGAAGAACGGGTCAATAGGGACGTGTACAGAAGAACAACAAGTTCTGTTCTTCTCAAAAATAGATAAGCCTGCTTGCACCAAGAGCAAAACATATACGTATTTAGTTATTTTTAAGAGGTTGTTTTTGAAATGACATATGTGTGTGTGTATACTTAGATAAAAAGTGTTAGAATATGGGGAACTAAGAAATGTGTACGTGCAAGGGGCCTCAGGCTAGGAGAAAAGATGAGCTTTTGGACAAAGATAAGAAAGGGAGGGGTATGTTTTTGGGGATGTTCTTTTGTATATAAACTGTGTACAATGAGAAGACCTTTGCCCTTCTCATGCCAGACTCTGTCTGTGTGTGAACTGCATTTCTTGCAAGAAATAAAGACTTATACTTATGATTTTCGAGATCTCCAGTTGTCTTTCAATTGTTATTTAAGGTCTGTGAAAAGAATTTCCACGACATATCCAAGACCCAACATCTAGCTACTGGGGTGCCTCAGGGCTCACTGCTTGGACCACTTATCTTCTCCATTTACATGACATCACTAGGATCTGTGATTCAGAAACATGGCTTTTCCTATCACTGCTACCCTGATGACACACAACTCTACCTCTCATTCCAGCCTGATGATCCGATGGTTGCTGCTCGCATCTCATTCTGCCTGACAGACATTTCTGGCTGGATGAAGGACCACCACCTTCAACTAAACCTTGCGAAGACAGAGTTGCTTGTGGTCCCGGCCAACCCAACACTACACCACAATTTCTCCATTCAGATAGGTTCGTCATCCATAAGTCCATCAAGGTCAGCCAGGAACCTTGGAGTTGTGATTGATGATCAATTGAACTTTACAGACCACATTGCTAGAACTGCCCGGTCCTGCAGATTTGCCTTATACAACATTAGGAGGATCAGGCCCTTCCTATCAGAGCATGCTACACAACTCCTTGTCCAAGCACTAGTTATATCCAGGTCTTCCAGCTTGCACTGACAAACCAATGCAACTGATCCAAAATGCTGCAGCTAGAGTGGTCTTTAACGAGACGAAGAGAGCACACGTCACTCCTCTCCTCACAAAATTGCATTGGTTGCCAGTTGCCGCTCGCATCAAATTCAAGTCACTGATTTTTGCCTACAGAACAACCCCTCGCTCTGCTCCGACTTACCTAAACACATTACTTCAGACTTACGCGCCATCCAGAAACATGCGCTCTGCAAGTGAACGCCGTGTTGTGGTGCCATCTCAGAGAGGCACAAAATCTCTTTCTCTGACCTTTTTTTTTTATCTGTTCCCTGCTGGTGGAATGACCTGCGCAACTCAACCAGAGCTGCTCAGTCCGTGGCCATTTTCAAGAAACGGCTGAAGACGCATATTTTTTTGGCAACACTTGATCCATTAATACTAACACTTTATCTTCTATTCTATATGTATTATCTTTATAAATTGTTTTTTTTTTAAAATACATGTACTGTGTTAGATTAAGCTGGGAAGGGTCATAGCACTTGCATTCTGTTGTCCTATTGTTAGTTTAACTGCTTCTATTGTTCTCATTTGTAAGTCGCTTTGGATACATTTGTAAGTCATTTGTAAGTCTGCTAAATGAATAAATGTAAATGTAAGTTTCAGGGGCTGTTAAGGTTCATGGCAGCTGCGTCTAACGTGGTACCTTTTGGCCTGCTGCACATGAGACCCCTGCAGTGGTGGCTTAGGACCAAGGGGTTTTCCCCGAGGGGCAACCTGTTTCGCACGATCAAGGTTATGCGCAGGTGCCTTGTTCCCTGATCGCGTGGAAGAAATATTGGTTCCTGTCCCAGGGCCCTGTGTTAGAGCACTTTGACATCGCAAGATACTGTCGACAGATGCATCCTGAGGAGGGTAGGGTGCGGTCATGGACGGCCGCTCGACCCGGGGTCTGTGAAAGGAACATCATCTCTCTTGGCACATAAATTGCATAGAGATCTTAGCAGTACTGCTAGCCCAGGCATTTTCTCCCAGACCTCAGAGGCCACCATGTTCTAGTTCAAACAGAAAATGCGTCGGTGGTCTAGTTAATACATCATCAGGGGGTCTGATATCGCGCCCTCATTGCAGACTGACGCATCAGATCCTCCTGTGGTCCCAAGGGAAGCTGTTCTCTCTGAAAGCACCTTACATCCCTGGGCACATGAATTTGGGTCAAGCCAGGAGCTGAGGGATTGAACCCCGAGACGCAGTAGGCTATTCGGCCAGGCAGAAGAAAACCGTGGCTGAGGCTTCGGCTGTACGCATCTGCTCCTGGGAGTTCACCAGGACAGGGTTCGACTTCTTCTGGTAGCCCTGTTCTGGCCGGCCCGAGTTTAGTTTTCGGACCTGGTAGCCCTCCTAGATGGCCTCCTGTGGGAGATTCCCATCAGGTGGGACCTCCTAACACAGGTATTTCACCTCATATTTCACCCTCTGCCAGATATGTGAAAGCTGTGGGTTTGGCCCCTGAGGGGGATCAACACCTGAATGCTGGTCTCTCTGTTGAGGTAGTGGAGACCAATGCTTAATCGAGGCTATCTTTAGAGGCTATCTCTACCTTGTTCACCTCTGCCACTCGAAGCACATTCCAAACGAAGTATGGCATCTTCTAAGACTTTATTGTCAGGGGCATCCCTCCAAGACATATGTGATGCAGCAGGGTTGTCCTCTGCGCACACCTTTATACGATTTTATAGCCTGGACCTTCCGGCCACTCCGGGGTCCCAAACACTCATGTCCTGAGCTGTACCTTAACCCTTAGGAGTCTAAGGTGTTTTGGGGGTCCTTGAGATGTTTTGACATGCCCTGACATTTGTGCTTTTTTCAGTTGCTTATAAACTTATTAATGGCAAAGGTGTCATTACCCTCTATTCAGCACAAACAGGGCTACCATAATATGTGAGCAACATGTATGTACATGTTTGTATTTTTGAGATAATAATGTTTATGCATAGTTATTGAAAAAAACAAAAAATTAAAGTTTCTGAAATAAGGCCACAAAACACATGCTAAATATGTGTCCACAAGACTTGACTAATGGATGTTGTCACCTACAGATTTGCATGTTGTCACCTACAAATTTACACATACATTGATTTAAATTTTGTAAGACACTTTTTGTTTAGAAAGGCAATATGCGTGGGGGCATGAATGATCATGAATAATGCTGTGATTCACTCCTGAGAAGACAATGACCCGCATAATGAGCTGCATAATGAGCCTTTCAGTCAGGTATGTCACTGAGAGGGAACTAAAGAATGTGAGGACAAAACCATATATATTGCTTGTTTTTTATTTAGAATATAGTTAACAATATAATCTAAATATAAATGAAAGTCAAAAGTGCATTTTGAGTACACAGTCATACCTATAAACAAATCCTGTTCAAATAGGCTATATGGGCCATTCTACAGAATTAGTTCAAAGTTAGAGTTGGAAACATCTTGAAAAAAAATGTATTTTTCCACAAATTTTGTATGCATGCAAATTGTATAATATCCAAGGTTTACATTTCTAGTAATTGTGCAGTTAATTATCATACTGTATTTTCAGAAAGTTTTGGAATATGTATCCTCTCCCCATATTTGTCACTAATAAAACACAATAATAAATAATTTAATGAGAAGGCTTATATTGACCTATTAAGATTTTGTTTACATCTACCTTGTAAATATGTTTTGCTAATTTATTAAAATGTTTTCACATGTAAATCAACAACAATTACAATTTTAAATATAGCTGCAAGCAGTGGTACGAGGTCAAGCACCTAAGGTACCGCAAGCATAGCAGCACAGCAAGCATTGTAAGCAGCATAAGCATTGTAAGCACAGCATGTACAGCAAGCAAAGAGTGCAGCAAGCACAGCAAATACAGCAAACAAGAAGTACAGCAAGTATTGCAAACATATGAAGCATTGTAAGCACATCAAATGTCATGAAAGCATAGCAATGTGCATCTAAAAAAATGCAAGTAGTTCTGTATATCCCTTTCATTGCATTTGGGTCAGTTTTGATCTGGAACTGGTACATAATTTGTAAAATTCTTAATGTTTCTTATCTCTACAGTATCTCACAGATACTGTAACATCATATATAAGTTTCTCTGAGGATACATGCATTCCTACCAGGACATTCTTATCATTCACTAATGATAAACCATGGTTTACTGGGAAACTCAAACACCTTCGTCATGCCAAAGAGGATGCTTACAGAAGTGGGGATAAAATCTTGTATAACCAGGCCAGAAACAAATTGACAAAGGAGATCAGAGTTGCTAAAAGGAACTACTCTGATAAACTGAAAAACCAGTTTTCATCCAACGACCCATCATCAGTCTGGAATGGCCTGAGGAACATCACCAACCACAAGTCACCGTCCCCTCGATCTGTGGACAATCAACACCTGGCTGACGATTTAAATTCATTTTACTGCCGGTTTGAAAAGCCCTCATTCACACCACACACCCGGTCTGATCTGCACTTCACACATTCACCATCACCTCCTGCACTCCCACCCCCCCCCCCCCCCCTCCTGCCATCCAACCTGAGCTTAAGGTCTGTGTGGAGGACGTGAGCAGAGTCTTCAAAAAACAGAAGACTAGGAAAGCCTCAGGCCCAGACGGCATCTCATCTGCTTGTTTAAAAGCCTACGCTGACCAATTGGCCCCAGTCTTCACGCAGATCTTCAATAGATCATTGGAGCAGTGTGAAGTTCCCTGCTGCTTCAAACGCTCCACTATCATTCCTGTCCCCAAAAAAAACAAAATCACTGGACTTAATGACTACAGACCTGTCGCTCTCACGTCTGTGGTCATGAAGTCGTTTGAAAGACTGGTGCTGGCCCACCTGAAGGACATCACCGGACCCCTGCTGGATCCCTTTCAGTTTGCTTACAGAGCAAACAGGTCTGTGGATGATGCAGTTAACATGGGACTGCATTATATCCTGCAACATCTCGACAGACCAGGGACTTATGCAAGGATCCTCTTTGTGGACTTCAGTTCGGCCTTCAATACCATCATGCCTGGTCTTCTCACAGCCAAACTGACCCAGCTCTCCATGCCATCCTCGATCTGTCAGTGGATCACCAGCTTCCTGACGGACCGGCAGCAGCGAGTGAGACTGGGGAAACACACATCCAAGACACTCACAATCAGCACTGGCGCCCCCCAAGGGTGCGTTCTCTCCCCACTGCTCTTCTCCCTGTACACAAATGACTGCACTTCTAAAGACCCCACTGTCAAGCTCCTGAAATTTGCAGACGACACCACTGTCATCGGTCTCATCCAAAACGGTGACGAGTCTGCTTACAGACTGGAGGTTGAAAAGCTGGCTGTCTGGTGCAGTTATAACAACCTTGAGATGAACACGCTCAAAACAGTGGAGATGATCGTGGACTTCAGGAGGAACAGCCCAGCACTCCCCCCACTCACCATCATGAACAGCACTGTGGAAGCAGTGGAGTCATTCAGGTTCCTGGGCACTATCATCTCTCAGGACCTGAAGTGGGACAATCACATTGACTCCACTGTGAAAAAGGCCCAGCAGAGACTGTACTTCCTTCGCCAGCTGAGGAAGTTCAACTTGCCACAAGAGCTGCTGATTCAGTTCTACTCAGCCGTTATTGAGTCTGTTTTATGCACTTCCATCACTGTCTGGTTTGGTTCAGCTACCAAATCAGACATCAGGAGACTACAACGGACAGTCCGGACTGCGGAGAGGATCATTGGTGCCCCCCTGCCAACCCTCCAGGACCTGTACTCTTCCAGAGTGAGGAAGAGAGCAGGTAAAATCATCACAGACTCCACTCACCCTGGACACCTCCTGTTTGATCTGTTACCGTCAAGACGGCGACTCAGATCACTGGCCACAAGAACATCTCGGCACAGGAACAGTTTCTGCCCACAGGCCATCTCCCTTCTGAACAGTTAACATATCTCCCAAGGCATATGCCTGAAGTGCAATACTCCCACTGTTTAGTGCAATATCTTTAAAATTCAGGTGATATTTATATTTATATTTATTCATACTATACAAAATACTGTAAATATGTTCATTATCTGTAAATGTTTATTCTGACAAAACCCAACTGTGACCATATATTTTTATAGTACTTTCATATTTTTTTTATAATTTTATTCGTAGAATTTGTATTACTATTTGTATTACTATTACTTGTTGTATCTGTATTTGTATATGTGCACTGGAAGCCTCAGTACCAAAACAAATTCCTTGTGTGTGCAAGCACACTTGGCAATAAAGCTCTTTCTGATTCTGATTCTGATTCTGATTCTAATTTCTGAATCCTGGTTTCCTTTCATCATGTTAGGGTTAGGGCTATCCACTGAATACACATAGGTGTTCTGTTTAAAGCTTTATGTATTTAACTTGAAATGTATAAAAGTCAGAACAATTAACAAAATAGAGGTTTACTTAGACCACCACAAACCTCTAATCACACCCTTCTGCTCTCTAGCTCACTACTTTACACACAATGCGCAAAAAGAGATATGAAGATGAGAATTAACCCACAAAGGCAAAAAAAGAGTATATGATTATGAATATGAAGAAAACAACCAATTTATGTAACTGCTTACTTTGCAATCAGAAAAATTGAAAGCCAGTGACTGCTATAACCTTCCTATTTGATCACACAACTTTCTGGGTACTCAAGACTTCAGGTGGGAATTAACATAGAAGGAATACAAACAGTCATATTTCTAATCCCAAAAGAAAAAAAGATTAGAACAATGCTTACCTGGATAATAAAGGAATTGAAATGACAACTTTACATAACAACTTTATAAAATTATCCCACACAGGACTCAAACCCACTGACTCTAGGTCAGGTGCCTGCCGTTTATTTCATTGCATCACTGGGAAGATGTGTATTCACACAGAGGCCTATCTTCCATAGCTCAAGTGAGAATCAACTCATAATGAATTTTCATGAATTTTCCTGCCACAGTACCTCAGTCTGGGCACGTGTCACACTGAGTTGCAAACCCACGACGCGAAGCATTGGGGATCCGTGGTGTAACACGTTGAGCTAATCACTCTTGCATGTTCAGCAGTCCGCTGAGGAGAGGTTTCAGTGTGAGAATGAGTTCACAAAAAAGTTCCATAGCATGCTAACCAATTAGCGTGCTAAGCTAACTAGCAAAAGACAACAAACAGAGGTAAGGTCAACTTCAGAGAGAAATATCTCCGGAACAGTAGCGAATATCAAAAATCCATTCAATTTTTGTAAGAATTTAACAAAATTTGAATGAGGAGTAGCAAAAAAACAAAAAACAAAAAAAACAAATTACTTTTCATGACCATCTCTATAAGTGTGCCAAATTTCATAATTTTCCTATGTTCCGTTGATAGGGCTGCCATAGACAACCCATACAGAATAATAATAATAAGAATAAGAAAACGAACAATTACAATAGGTGCCCTAGCACCTTCGGTGCTTGGCCCCTAAGAATAATAAGAAAACAAACAATTACAATAGGTGCCCTAGCACCTTCGGTGCTTGGCCCCTAACTAGATTTCAAGTGTAATCTTTCCTTGTAAAAAGTATACATTTTATCATACGTATTTCAAAGTTAAGGATTCATTAGTTTGAATATACATTGGAACAAGCACTATAATAACATCTAAGTTGATAATTCAATATACCTACTTAATTTTTGACAAAACATCCCATACTATATATTTAACATATGAGCAGAAATTGGCGAACAAAAGCTTATTTGATGTGGCAGTAGTCTATTTTACAGTAAAAACTTTATAATCTATCCAAAACTAGTCAACGAAATCTTGTCTAAACATTCATATTTCGTCTGTAACATATCGTCTTTTATGATATATTAATATAGGGCATATACATTTTATATTGCAGTTTAATTTGTTGCTTAGGCCTATAGAAATACATGTGTGACCATGCCTATGAAAACCCAGTTAAAGTCATTTTTTTGTGATTCACTGTTTTCTACATAAAATCATCCTACATAATGTAAAGAACATTCTTTGAAAATATAACCTTGATATACTTTAATATTGATTAAGGCTATGTCAAAGATTTGCTAAATTTCGGGCTCAGAAAATCATGTTTTTGAGAAATTCCAATTTAAAAACAAGCTTATTTTTAAACCTGCAACACATTTGATCCATACTTATCATATGTGCATATGTGCCATATACTACGGAGCCCCTAAAGCGACGTGGTGGTGGAAAAAATTAGGATGGGAGTTTTTTTTTTCAAATCTTTTGCGTTCCCTTGCAAAACTTTTGCGTTCCCTCGAGAAACTTTGCGATCCCTCGCAAAGATATTTGCATTCCCTCGCAAAACTTTTGCGTTCCCCCGAGAAACTTTGCGTTCCCACGCAAAACTTTTGCTTTCCCTCGCAAAGATATTTGCATTCCCTCGCAAAGATATTTGCGTTCCCACGCAAAACTTTTGCGTTCACTCGCAAAGATATTTGCGTTCCCACGCAAAACCTGTTGTGAGCTCGGACAGACACTTCCTGTTTAATGTCCCGCTGGCAGTGCTTCAGAGATCCGAACGTTAACCCTCTGAGGTTGACAAACGCGCCAGCGTGTTTTGCTCGATTTTTTTCACATAGCAGGAAAATAGACTTAAAATACTCTTGTCATTTTTGGTCATACAGACTTAAGAAATATAAAAAAAATAAACTGTTGAATGTCTACTTTTTTATGTGTCCACTTACAATCGAAATAAAACATTGTGCTTTTGTAAAATAAAGAAAATAAACAGGGTGTGGTTTCTGTCTCTCCATCTCCGTTAACCTTTTTTTCTGGAGCATGTCTCTAAACTTAAACAAAACTCAGCGAATACTATTCACCCAGGCATGAGCAATATATCTTTATAATCATTTAAGTTTGTACTTTTAAAATATCTAATTCAAAACTAAAATAAATATTCTCTGTTTATGTAATCAATAAAAAAAGAGAGAGGTGTCATCCGATCTCATTATCGTTCTCTTAGCTCATTATTCTGCTAACGTGACACGCCCACGGAGAGCGCGCGCTATTCAAACGCAAATGATCTGAAGCAACACATGCAAACTCCCCTCATAAACATGATAACACAACAAATTTAATCATCAGATTAATGTACTATTTAGTCTTGCGAGGATGTGAGGAATAATCCTGGGACATTTACCTCAGAACATGTGCTGGTTTATTTTAATTTCGAGGAGAGACGGATCTAGCCGAGAATTGTGAATAGTAAGTTTTTTATTCTTGTGCTTTGTTCTAATCGCGATATGGAATAGTGTCTGTAAACGCAAAAAGACTGTTTAAATTTGAATCACGTTTCTGTGTGTGAATTAATTAACGGCACAGATGGGCGCTGTTGTTTATGTTTACTATGTTACAGATGAAATATGAAAGACAACATTTCGTAGTTTTGGATAGATTATAAAGTTTTTATTCTAAAATATCAAATAAGCTTTTGTTAGCCAGTTTCTGCTCATATGTTAAATATATAGTATGTTCTGTCAAAAATAAACTCATCAACTAAGATGTTATTATAGTGTTTGTTCCAATGTAAGCTATATCAAACTAATGAATCCTTAACTTTAAAATATGTATGATAAAATGTATTGGCCTACTTTTAAAAAGAATACTTTATAAGAAATTTATGGGAAAAGACTTTTCTTTTCAAGATGTTTCCAACTCTAACTTTGAACAAATTCTGTAGAATGGCCCGTATAGCCTTTTTGAACAGGTATGACTATGTACTAAAATGTGCTTTTGACTTTCATTTATATTTGGATTATATTTATACACTGCCGTTCAAAAGTTTGGGGTCAGTACGATTTTTAATGTTTTTAAAATAAGTCACTTATGCTCACCAATGCTGTATTTATGTACGGTGGGGTCCATTGGACCCCAAATTACTTTTGCTTGAATTAATAAAAATTTTCTCTTTTTCCAAATGGTATGAAACTTCCTACGGCTCTCAACACTTCCTAGATCTACAAAAAAAAAATTAAAATGGAACGTTATCTGTTTTTATGTAGGCGTGACAAAAATAGTCACACTCGTGGTCTTCGGGGTCCATTGGACCCCAAAAAATGCAATTTAATTTTGTAACAGAACAATATTTTTTTTTTTTACAAATATAAATTTACTTTATTTATTAATGTTTTTACTCAACATTTGTGCAGTTTTTGGAGGATTTATTATATATTTTAAATATCTATAAATAAATAAATACATATTTATTTATCATTGGACTCAAAATAGACAAAATTCATCATCAAAATCAGAAACAACGCAGAACATAACGCAAATCTTTTTTTTTTTAAATTTTTTTTTTTTACTGCTTTATTTGCTAATTTGTTATTGTAGTTCAGTTGAAATAAATGATACAATCTTAAGACTCCAACATTTATTTTTGTGACATGTTGTTCAGGTTTGATTATAATCATACTGTAACATTATTGAAAAACTGTTGTTTTTTTCAGTACAAAAAAAATGCTAAACTTTGACAAAAAGTATTTTATTTTTGTTATAATTGTGTTTTAAAATTTTTATATATGAATCCAACTGAATCCAACTGAATCCAACTTTAGAAACTTTAGAATCTTTCAGTAATTCAAATAGCATATAGGCCTTATGGAGCTCTATAGCCATCTAGTGGTTAAAGTGATTTATTACAAATTTTAACCTGTATTTTAAAAAAAAATGGGCAAAAATCTTGCATTAAACCTTGTAAAATTATCCATAGTATCCCCAGGAATGAAATTTTGAAATCAAGGTTTTTAATAAATTTAATTTAACGTAAAATGCTGTTTTTTTGTAAAAATCCTATTTAAATAAATGTTTATTTATTTATTTAGAGAAATTAAAAATAAATCATAAATCCTCCAAAAACTGCACAAATGTTGAGTAAAAATATTAATAAACAGAGAAAAATTATATTTGTTAGAAAAAAAAATATTGTTCTGTTACAAAATTAAATTTTATTGTCTGGGGTCCAATAGACCCCGAAGACCACAAGTGTGATTTTTTTTTTAAGACCATCAGAGGGTTAAAAATACAACAAAAAACAGTAATATAGTGAAATATTATTACAATTTAAAATAACTGTTATCGATTTTAATATATTTTAAAATATTATTTATTCCTGTGATCAAAGCTGAATTTTCAGCATCATTACTCCAGTCTTCAGTCACATGATCCTTCAGAAATCATTCTAATATGAGGATTTGATGCTCAAGAAACATTTATGATTATGATCAATGTTGAAAACAGTTGTGTACCATTTTTTTAGGATTCTTTGATGAACAGAAAGTTAAAAACAACTGCATTTATTTGAAATAGAATTTTTTATAACATTATAAATGTCTTAACTGTCACTTTTGATCAATTTAATTCCTCCTTGATGAATAAAAGTATTGATTTATTTTATTTATTTCCCCCCAAAAATAAAATAAAAATACTTACTGATCCCAAAGTTTTGAACGGTAGTGTTTAATTTTACAAAAGATTCTATTTCAGATAAATGCTGTTCTTTTGAACTTTCTATTTATCAAAGAATCCTGAAATAAAAATGTAAATAACTGTTTTCAACATTGATAATAATGAGAAATGTTTCTTGAGCATCAAATCATCATATTAGAATGATTTCTGAAGGATCATGTGACACTGAAGACTGGAGTATTGATGCTGAAAATTCAACTTTAAAATCACAGGAATAAAATATATTTAAAATATATTAAAATCGAAAACAGTTATTTTAAATTGTAATAATATTTCACAATATTACTGATTTTCTGTTTTATTTTTTATTAAATAAATACAGCATTGGTGAGCATAAGTGACTTCTTTTAAAAACATTAACAATCATACCGACCCCAAACTTTTGAACGGCAGTGTGTGTATATATATATATATATATATATATATATATATATATATTTTTTTTTCTTTCTTTCCTTTTTTTTTTTTCTCCTCACATTCTTTCTTGTGTGACACACCTGAATGAAAGGCTGATTATGCAAGTCATTGTCTTCTCAGGTGTGAATTATTCATGATAAGGGGTTGGGCCGTTCACACCCACACGCATATTGCCTTTCCAAACAAAAAGGGTTTTACAAAATTTAAATCAATGTATTGTTTTATGTGAATGATTAGGCAGGATGATTTTCAGATCATTTTTAAGCAAAAACTCTAGGCCACAACAGCCATTAGTCAAAAGTATTGTGGACACATATTTAGTATGTGTTTTGTGGCCTTATTTCAGAAACTTTTAGTTTTATCAATAACTATGCATAAACAATATTCTCATAAAATACAAACATGTACATACATGTTGCTCACATATTATGGTAGCCCTGTTTGTGCTAAATAGAGTGTAATTACACCTTTGCCATTAATATGTTTATAAGCAACTGAAAAAGCACAAATGTCAGGGCATGTCAAAACATCTCAAGGACCCCAAAAACACCTTAGACCCCAGAGGGTTAATGGAGCGTTTCACAGTGTTTGAACTTGGACTCAAATATAAAGAAATATGGTCAGTACTCAAGGTAAAGTTAATCACAGATTCAAACGTCTCGGATCAATAACTTGTGAGAGCTAAACAAATTATACTCATTTAAAATCACAGTAATGTAGAGTTACAACCAAATTTCCCTCAAAACGAGCTTTATAATATAGGATCTCTATGAGCAGGCGGCTGAGAGACAAGTCCGAAGGGATCGTCTGCAAAGTGCAATATAACCCAAAAAACGTGATTACAAAAATAGTCATTAACTTCAATGTTACAAACTGTAGTGCCACCCAATTCAGTTTACACATCAATGGTGTCCCACTGGTCAGACTACACTGCTTTTGCACATTTTATATTATGAAAAATAGGGATGCACCGATACCACTTTTTAAGGATCGAGTACGAGTACCGATATTTTTTTCCTGGTACTCGCCGATACCGATACCGATGCCTGTTGTACTGGGGGGGGGGGGTCTCGTTTTATGTGGCAATTTTCTAAGAACAACACAATGAGACTAATGAACATATCAGCATCTTTATTTTCAACAACTTAAATAAACTTATGTTTAAAAATAAATCATTCTTATGTGCTTATCACAAATTTTCAAAGCCCAAATTTCACAGTGTCCAATAATCAACAAAGGGCAAAACCAAGGACATAATGAATGTAATTTTTACCTGCCTGTCACAAAGTTGTCAAAGTGCTAAAGAAATCACAGACAACAAGACAATCAAAGTTGTCCTAAAGTGCCAAAGAAATCACAGAACAAATGTTTATAACATAACACTGAGTAACAATGTAATCACAGCCGAAAGCATGGCTCACCTGCCACGGGGACTGGTAGATGAAAAAATCCAATAGCCAAGCATATTTTTTACCGGCCAAAATAATAAACAGCCTTTTTGTGTCACATATACATTAATTTATATATAGGCTATATTAAAACATTTTTGTCATATTTCTGGTCTATTATTTTCCATTTTTACTTTTATTTACACACATATTACACAATTTACACACATTAAAATAATATTTTTGTGGTGGTGCCTATATGAACATAGTTCTGTACAAATTAAATGTATTAATTGTATATTTAATAAAATATATGCAATAATAATATATTATAATTATTTCAAAAAAATATTTAGTTTTACTCTGCCTATTTTTTTTTTACTCCATTTACTCTGACTGATCCGATCAGTAACTGAAGGACTGGAAATATCAGTTTTAAAATAAAATTAAAATGAATCAGTTCAAATGAGTCATTAGTTCGCGAATTGGACGTGTCAATGTCATTATCGGATGTGTTCGCGTTGTGTGATTATCCTGGCAGCTAGGACATCCCACAAGATTTGTGTCAACACAGAAAACATTTAATCACTGGATAGGTTTTTCCGTTTATTTAAAGTGTGGTTTATGTCAGCTGAATGTGCAGAACGTTCAGAGAAGATAAGGTATTTTAGCACAATTCACACCCAGCGGTAATTCAGGAAAAAATATATCCTCCAAAAAATATATAGCTCCACATGAAACTATGGTCTTCCGACCTTTTACCATCGTGTCGATTTATTTTGATTAATATGTGACAACGAGAGAGACCAAGACAGCACTAAGAGAAAGTGCGCGCGCGACCTCTCTCTGCTCGTGCTTCAGTTGCGCCCTGTCACACGCACTACTGTCATCTACATTACTCGCAGATCAAATAAGACTATGGCGGGACAAAAAATTCGCTTTGGAGCAGGAGCATCGATAAGAGGACTCGTTAACGTTAACTCGTTACATTACTATTTTGGTATGAACATTCACCCGCCAGTGGGGCGGATAGCCTTTTGAGATTTACTTGCCAAACAGAAAATCTACCCGCATTTGGCGCTTGGCGGGTGTTAATTTCGGACCCTGGCCGAAAGTGTAAAGTGAAATATTAGACTGTACTATTAAATCTAGCAACACTATAACTGCAGGAAGAGTGTTCATAAGAATTAAGAAATATAAGCTAAGGATATAGGCTACGTGAGGTCACATGTCACGTGAGGTATCGGTCTTTGGTATCGGGGTATTTTTACGAGTACGAGTACAAGTACATGAGCTTGGTATCGGGCCCGATACCGATATCGGTATCGGGCCCGATACCAAGCTCATGGTATCGGTATCGGTGCATCCCTATTGAAAAATATTCAATGACTCCACTGTAACACACCAAATTTAGTTCACACATCACTGCTCTAATGTTGGTTTATACAACACTTAGTTTGGAAATTAATTGCACATAAAAAATAAGTAGGCCTATTCTTTACACAAATTATATTGGTACCGTACGCAGCTAACCTAATAGTTACAACCATAGCTTTTGTATTATATTTATGAATTTTTATCAAATTTATATTTACTGAATTTGATGGCATTACACTGTATAACAGTGTGAAGTTATTGAATTTTTTTCTGAAAAGGGTGAAGTTGTTGATTTTGTTTCATAATAAATAATCATAAAAATTATGCATTTTTATCAAACTAAGTATTGCAACCTATCGAGGGACTGCTCGTGACGTAAGCACCAATGAGGGAGCCGGCTCCCTCAGTCGTCACGTCCCGCGCGAATGGGCGTGGCTTATGCCTATATAACCCAGAGCTCGATAGGATGCTCCTTGGTTTTCATCGACTGAAGCGAAACCAGATGGTAGCACAAGCACGGCAGGGTTACGCAACACTCGTTCCCTCTTCTAGAGAGAACCGAGGTTACGTTAGTAACCGAGACATTCTCTTACGAGAGTACTCTCGTGTTGCGTAAGCTAGCTTATGCTACGGGAACCCAATTTAAAACGCCTTGCGTGTTAAATCTACCACAACACTGACCCAAGGGCGAGCGCCCTGAGCTCATATGATATGGGGTTATAAAAAGCTGACATTGGGAATGGGCTTAATAAGAATGATATAAGGCAAACGTGGTTACCTTAAATGCATAGAGGGTGCTTAACACTGTATAACAGTCAGGGGAGGCAATAGCCTGCCTGAACTGAAAACTAAGCAGTCCGTGGAAGCGAGTCCGGCAGAACTGAGCGGACAAACTAAACTGACAACAGTCTAGCTTGGAGCGCGGGAACTTCCAGGTTATAGAACCTTATAAATGTAGACGGAGAGGCCCAGCCTGCCGCCATACAGATATCGTGAAGGGAAATCCCACTGGACCAGGCCCACGAAGAGGCATGCCTCTAGTGGAATGAGCTCTGATGCCCAGAGGGCAACGAAGGCTCTTAGATGTATAAGCCAGTGAGATAGCGTCCACTATCCACCTGGAAAGGCTGCTAGACCCTTAGATCGGCCCCCAAACGAAACAAAGAGCTGTCCTGACCGTCTGAAAGCAGCCGAACGTTCCACGTAAATTCTCAGGGCCCTAACCGGGCAAAGGAGATTCACGTCAGACTCGCTGTCAGATCCGAAGAGGGCTGACAGGGAGATGACTTGCGCTCTGAAAGGAGTGGCAAGTACTTTGGGGACATAATCATGTCTTGGTTTGAGGATGACCTTGGAGTCATTAGGCCCAAACTCAAGGCACGCCGCGCTAACAGAAAGTGAGTGTAAGTCACCCACCCGCTTGACTGAGGCGATAGCCACCAGAAAGGCGGTTTTCAATGAGAGATACTTAAGGTCCACAGACTGTAGAGGTTCGAAAGGGGCACCCTTCATGGCCTCCAGGACCAAGGAAAGGTCCCATATGGGAACCGAGGGGGGATGAGGAGGGTTCATCCTTCTAGCTCCCCTGAGGAAGTGGACTACAAGGTCGTTCCTACCCAGTGACTGGCCATGTGAATGTTTGACAAACGCAGCAATAGCCGCCACATATACCTTGAGCGTGGATGGGGATCTACCCTTATCCAAGAGCTCCTGTAGGAAGGAGAGAACCTCCGACACCCCACAATCTTGTGGATCCAGGTTGCGAGCTGAGCGCCAACCTGAGAACACTGACCACTTGGAAGCATAAAGCCGTCTAGTAGAGGGCGCTCTAGCTTGCGTAATCGTGTTTAACACTCCGTCGGGGAGACTGACGGGTACCCGTTGATGGGCCACACATGCAGAGCCCAAAGCTCGGGTCGTGGGTGCCAAATCGTACCCCCGGCCTGTGAGAGGAGATCTCTCCTCAACGGGACAGGCCACGGAGCAAAGCTCTGAAGCTGCATCAGCTCCGGAAACCAAACTTGGTTCGGCCAGAACGGAGCTACTAGAAGCACAGAGGAACCGTTCTCCCTGATACGCTTGATTACCTGAGGTAACAGCATGATCGCTGTTACCTCAGGAAAGCATAGAGAGGGCGGCTGGACCCAGTGATGGGCCAGTGCGTCCTTGTTCTTTGTGAAGCATATTGGACACTGAGCGTTGTCTTGAGACGCAAAGAGGTCGACTTCCGCTGTGCCAAAGGTGTCCCACAACAGCTGAACTGTCTGAGGGTGGAGGGACAATTCCCCTGGGGGAACGTTGTCCCTGGACAGCCTGTCTGGACCCACATTCAGATGGCCTGGCACATGCGCCGCTCTCAGCGAGAGTAGGTTGCGCTGAACCCATACAAGGAGGCGTTCTGCCAGTGCATGAAGGTTCCGTGATCTCAGACCGCCCTGGCGATTTATGTAGGAAACCACCGACATGTTGTCCTTGTGGACAAGGACATGGTGGCCCTTTAGAAGGGGAAGGAAGAACCGAAAGGCGTTCTCGACCGCCTTCATCTCTAGACAGTTTATGTGCAAGCTCTTTTCTTGGCTTGACCACAGGCCAAAAGTCGGTCTGCCCTCGTAGAGGGCGCCCCAGCCCGAATTGGAGGCGTCTGTCGAAATCACTTTCAGTTTCGAGATTACCCCCAGGTTTACACCTGTCTGATACCAGTCGACCGCCTTCCAGGGCTCCAGAGCTGTGACACAGTTCTGAGTTACCTTGAGACATAAACGACCGGATGCCCATGCTCGACGCAGGACCCGCGTAAATACTGACAGAATTTTCATTTTTGGGTGAACTAACCCTTTAAGGTCAGGCGAGTTTGCTGGACAATTAAGAACAGGGATACCATGGTCCTTAAACCAGGTACTGGTAGCTTTGGCACTGTGTGCAGGTGCCAAGTCCTGTTGGAAAATGAAATCTGCATCTCCATAAAGTTGGTCAGCAGCAGGAAGCATGAAGTGCTCTAAAACTTCCTGGTAGACGGCTGCGTTGACCTTGGACCTCAGAAAACACAGTGGACCAACACCAGCAGATGACATGGCACCCCAAACCATCACTGACTGTGGAAACTTTACACTGGACTTCAAGCAACGTGGATTCTGTGCCTCTCCTCTCTTCCTCCAGACTCTGGGACCTTGATTTCAAAAGGAAATGCAAAATTTACTTCCATCAGAGAACATAACTTTGGACCACTCAGCAGCAGTCCAGTCCTTTTTGTCTTTAGCCCAGGCGAGACGCTTCTGACGCTCTGTCTTGTTCAAGAGTGTGTAAAGACTCAGGGGCGGATCTAATCCGTGGGGGAATTTGCATATCATAATTAATAATTGGTAATTAATAATTATTCATACATGTTTGGATTAGATCAGTCTTACATGTTAATAAATCTCCCGCTAAGGGATGATGTGTCATTTTACCTGCATGCATGCATGTGTATCCCTGCAATTAACCACAAGTTGATTGTAATTAATTACACGGACCACGTCTTACAAAACAGGCAAAATTAATTAGCTCAATTGTCAGAATAATATTTGTGGGGATCCACAATATCATCCTACTTTATAGGATTTCAGGAAACGCAATTCTGTGGCCACTAGAATTGGGTTTTCTGCCCTATAAACCAAATACTCTTTAAAGTATCTTTAATTTGTAAAGCTTGTAGCTTAAGTTAGACCTTTGGCACTTAAGGGACTTAGAAAATGAGCAGAGGCAGTACATCAATCAAATGAATATAATGAATTTAATAAGGCAGAACTACTTATGTATTTACTACGTTACAGGAATACATGTATTTACAAACATTAACAGACAATGACAACAACGCGGGGCGTTTGGACAATGGATACACGTGTGAGAGAGAGAGAGAGGGGGAGAGGGAGTGAGAGAGAGAGAGAATTGGCAACATTCACCCTGACAGTCACCTGTCTGTAACAACACGAAAACATCATCTTAATGCTTCTTAGAAGCTCTATAAAGAGATATACTTGCACAAATTTCTGGGTCTCTCTGTGTCGCGGCATTCCTGCGCGAGCGGCGTCCTTTAGGAAGCGTCACGTGGTGCTTCTTGGCGCGCGTGTTGAACGGAGGTTCAAAGTCTTTGGGGTAACATTACCAAAGGAAAATAGTTCGGCTAAGTTCGTTTCACTTCGTGGAAGTGAACAGAGTCGACTACGGAAAACAAAACTTTGACTAACAAAGAAAAGAAATAAAGATCTCTACGGTGAAATCACGCGGAGTTAACGTTACATCTTTGCATGGCTGGTGAAGAAGCGCGCGTGCGTCTCTCGGTCCGGCGCGTCACGTGGTCAGATGCGCGTGTTTCTCCTTCAAAGGGAGCGCGCGCTCGTTTAAAGGTCCCTTGTAGATGGATTTGCTGAAGAGATATGTCACGCGGTGTTCGTTTCACTCGTCGATTGGAATTAAACACGGAGACTTATCTAAGACTGAAATACACAAACTAAACTAGAAACAAATAAAAGAAAGGCGAAGAGCTCGCCCGGGGGCGAGACGTTACATTATGACACGAGGACGAGAGGTAAGAGGAGGAGCGGAGGGGGGGAAGCCTCATTTATCACCTTGGAGAAATCCAGCCTCTTCCTGTTGGCTTGGCCAATTAGAGGGTTGGAATTTCACAGGCGGGACTTTGGTTTTTATTGCTCTTTGTCTAAGAGAGAGACATTTGAAACCCTAATTTCGTCGGGTGTTTAAGAGCAGAATCTTCACAATTATTATAGTCCTATGTGTCACAAAGTTTTAGCAAGATGTGATATAAATGGCTAAATGTGGAACGAAGATTGGAGCTCAGAGAATCCAAACTTGCCTCACATGGAGTTGGTTACTCATAGTTTGCAAAGTTTGAAACCTTATCCCATTAGAGTTTCCCAACAACATAGATCAAACACATAAAAGACAAATCGTAAGATAAGATTGTATACATTGTTCGTACAATTCAACAAACACACATAAAACACATTGAATATATCTGGTTGAATGTCTTTTAAAGAAAAGAAGTTTCTTTTCGCTTTAGAATCCACTTCCTTTGGGACATTCCGATCAGTCATAAAATGTCTTGTAAGCGGACACCACGCTCTGTCCTGAGTGTGGTGGTCTTCCCTGGTGGGGGAATGTGTGTGTGTGTGTGTGTGTGTGTGTGTGTTTGGGTTAATTTACATTCAGAGATTTTTGGTCTTTAGCAGTATGTATTTAGTTATTCAGATTCACCTCGCCCAGTCCCTACAGTCCCCCTTTTTGTCTGATGAAGTCCCTGTGTGGACTTAATCAGACAACAATCATCACAATGGACGGATGACAGGTGAATCATGATGATCGGGTAGCAGGTGCTCTGAGGCTGAGGGCTCAGCTTGATTAAGTTTGAAGCAGCCTCCAGCGTGGTACCCTCTTCCTGAGGGTCCCGTGGGCTTGGCTGTAGATGTTCGCACCTCGTTGAGCCTCTTGCGCAGGATGACTGTCGAGCGTCTGGGTGTGGTTGATAGAGGTACCCAGCGTAGGGTCAGCCGCAATCCAGGATTGGACAGCAGGTGTGGTGGTTAAGTAGGGCAGTTGAGACAAAGCTTGGAGGGCTGTGTCGATAGGATAAATGTCAATTCGCTGGGACCCCCCCACCTTTCGCAAACCACAACTCCCGTTCTGGAGTTAGGGTGAAAGTGTGGTTACTGGAGAAGGATGGGATTTCCAGTTCTAATTTGTACTCTTTGCTTGGAAGATGGTACCATGCCAGGTTGTCACGGTGAAGGATGGCGCCTTTCGGTACTTGGATTCACATGCTCTGGTGGAGCGAGGTGGCACAGGTGTCAGTGTCATTCTGGTCGTAATTGAGTGCAGCTGTGCGCACAGGAGTGTTAATGAGCCCTGTCACCTACAATCTCTGCTTGGGTCTCGATGACTTAAGTGCGAGGCTTAGCTTCGGCAGGGCAGCGGGTGTCGCTGATCTGCAGCCTGCAGATTCCGTCAGTGTTGTCTCTGAGGAAGGGTTTGTTAGGGCAGAGATAGTGAGTGTCTTTGGTCAGTCCACATGTGTGGATTCGGAGCTGGGGACAGCTTAGTGTCGCTGTCGTGCAAGTCAATCACGTACGGCGTGCGGATCTTGATGTGAGTGTTACCTTTCAGAATCTGACATTGACAATATTCTTGAGCCGGTGGATTCGGCTTGACTGTGATGGGTAAGTTCAGGAGAAAGCCCCCTTTTCTCTGCTTGTGGTACACGCAGAGTGGGCTGGCACTAACCAGTGAGTAGGCAAGGTGTATTTGTAGAGAGTCAGCTGGCGTGGCGATGGCGGAAGCCAGCACGGTTTGCACAAGGCTTAAGGGTATCAGGTGCGGTGGAATTCTACCCATAGCTAGGCTGTCAATGGAGTTCACCTCCGGCCGCGTGTCTGTCATCAGGGCTGTTACCAGCTGAGTTTGAGCAAAGTCATTCTGGAAGACAGTAAACAGCTGTTTCATGGAGTTCACTGTCTGGGTCAGCAGAACGCTGTGAGTGTTGAAAATTACCACAATTCCCTTTAGTGTCTTGTCGATGGTCTGCAGGGGTGCACTCTGTGTTGTGAGTTGCTCTTTTATCTGTGGAATCTCAGTCTGAATTTTTGCTACATGCCGCCTCACGGTGGCTAGGTTCACTGTATTCGCACTGGACATACAAGTGTTAAACAGAGTGGCGGCGGCTCCGGGCCAAGCTCCCCGGAACTGTTTGGAGCGGTGGTTGTGTCCACCTAACTCCGCTTGTGTGATAGTCATTTTCTCAAGTTGGCTGAGCATGTGCATCGGCCCCGGCTTGAGTGAGGGAGTCTGTCCATCGGGCACCTGCCCAGCGGTATTTGGGCTACTGCGCTGGCGTAGGGTGCCCTGTAAACATTGCAGGGGTCGAGACGAACATGAACTTTCTGGGTGTGGGTCCTGAAGTTGGTAGTCAGGAGTCCCGGTTGTTCCCTCAGGATGGTGCCTGATGCCGGGCCTGGGGAGATGCTGTTCAATGGCGGTGGCTGCCCTCTGGTTGGCCGAAGGCACAGGATGGTGAACCACAGCAGCATCCTGGTAAAGTGAAAGGGAGAGAGAGAGAGAGAAAGGGGGGAAAAATTTCAGCAGGTGTTGTCCTTGGTTGGCTTGGACAGTCTTTTTCACGCCGGTATGCCACTTGCTTCGGTGTCTTGCAAGTGTCTCTGGTGCTGCGGTGTGCAGCACATGGTGCATCATGTGCATACATTGGCATGACCCCCCTTTTGCACTGTGGCATTACAAGCTGTGGCGCAGTGATGGCATCAGGTGCAGAACGCTGAATGTTGTCTTGTGCACGCAGCATGTGCAAGGTGTATTGCAGGTGTCTGGGGCACCGGTCGTCGGTGGGTTCAGACGGCGTGCTAGGGTGGTTGGAGGGGTCTGAGAGGTGGTTTCTCATAATGTCCGTTGGTAAGCTGGAAGGTTAAGGTCAGGTTAAGCAGAGGCTCTGTGACATTTTGTCACACTTGTGGTGAGAGACTAATGCACTGTAATTACGGCTTCAAGTAAATGACGCTAGCTGCTAACTGCTGACTGTAGAAGTTATTTAGTTTAGCCTAAGCTGGATGGATGCTAGGTTAGCTTAGTGTAAGCTGGATGGATGCTAGGTTAACTTAGCTTAGCGTAAGCTGGATGGATGCTAGGCTAGGATAGCTTAGCCACCTAGGCTGGTTTGTTTACAAAGTGACATCACGAGTTAGCGCTTCCTGTGACAAGTCGTTGTCATGGGAACCAGAGCATGTCAGAACAATTCGACAGTACCTGAAGAATGTCTGCACCTTTTAAATGAGTTATGCATGTTTAAACAGGTTAAAAAGGGGCGCATATATTTTAAGTCTTTCGAGAACTTGATGTTACATTAAGTAAAATGCGACTGTGTTTTGGCATTTGCTAATTTTACTCATGTAACTCTTCTCTTTACTTTACACAACTTATTCTATTTGTTTACCGAGTAAGGAAATAGATTTGCTGTAAGTCAAAGGTTGTCTAAGCATCTATAGTTACGTCCCTCTCATGCACAAATGCTGACTTTTCAGCGAGTAAACAGTTTTGATCGCTAGGTAGCTCTCTGCTTGTAGATGCAGCTAAAATTTTGGTGAATTACATCAATCTAACAATAATTTGTAAGGCCTTTACATTGTAGAAAGGGGAGCATCACCCAGGTCTACATATATACAACTCTGTTCTGAGCTTTCTTTGTCAGACACAGGTTTACTGCAATTTGGATTTCTTTTTAACCAAAGCAGAATAGATATCGGTACAGATTAGAGGCTGCTGAAATGAGATTCCTTCGTCACACAGACTTAAGCTTTACGGCTGAACTTACTGATATCAGTTGGAAATCTAAGACTCTTTCACTTAAAGTAGAGATGTCAATTTCAGCTATCGTTTTATCTGCATTTAGACAAGACAATCAAAAATGCGTATTGCACGTTGTGTTCTAGTTGGATCGCAGAGATCAAATGCACGCCTGTAGGTTAACAGTAGTTTAAGGCTCAGGTGGTTTTACTACACTCTGACGCCAGGGTGACGTATGCCCTATTTGGAGCTGTAACCCTTCATTGTCAGGAAACCTAATGTTTAGCAGTGCCAGTTCAACCAGCATCTAGAAACTGTTTGTTTTAAAAGAGTCGTGCATAGTCTGTTGGCCGTTGAGATTTACACGTCCATTTAAGATTCTTTTACATCAGTAAAATTCTAATTTTACGAATGCAGAGTCTTGCAACTCTTTGAGCAAACATTTTCATCTACTTTTACAAGTTCTATGTTTTATGCTGACCAGGGACCCCTTTACAGAGTCTTGCATTGTGTTCATGCTGTGTGCCTTCTGGTTTTGCAGTTCGGAATTAATGGGGTCTTAGGGACCCTTTCTGAGGAGGCCTTCTGTATCAGGTCACGCATCGTTGACCAGCATTTCTTGGTCTTTGGCGAGCTCGAAGGTGCAGGGTAGCGAACTTGAATCTTGACTTGGTGTTGAGGCTGTGTACCCATGGATGGTTGCTGGAGTTCCAGGGAACTCTGTGACCTTGGAGTCTGGCTTTGTTGTAGTTCTCGTGGCCTCTGTGACCTTGGAGTCTGGCTTTGGTGACCTGTGTGACTGGAAGGGGAGGGGTTCTTGAACTTGGGCCCAGACTGTCAGGTGACTGGGAGCTACCTGTTCGAGCCGGATGTTGTTCTGGCTGTACGACTGCACGTTCAGCTCACACGTTTGGGGTATAAGAGTTCGATCTTTGCTCTTAGCTTTAGCGCTGAGTCTTTCAAAGAGCTGAGCTGACATTAAAGTGAGGTCTGAGCCGGTGTCTACCTGGGCTTCCAGGCTCACCTCATTTTCTAAAGTGATGGCTAGGTAGAGTTTCCGGGCCACCCCCTTTTCGATCAGGTTCCCCAGGAGTCTTGGCGTATGCGCTGGTGTGTGATCGACGGGTGGTTAGGGCCGGTCTTGTGTAGTTCTCTGCGGAGACAGGCAGACAATGCAGCATTTCTTGGTCTTTTGGGGTTTTGGACCCAGCTGTGGGAAACTGTGCTGTCTCGTTCAGGCTGTGCAGCTGTCAGCTGTGGTGGCTGTGTGCTGCTGTCACTTTGTGATGTGACAGTGTGCTCTGTGGTCTCTGGCCGACGAGCAGTGTTCTGTGTGCCTGTTGTGGGTCTTACGCTCAAGCATAGGATGTAAGTCTTGTCCCTCTTGTCTCCTTCGGAAAGTCTTTTGTGAAGAAGCTCTTTCAGCGACTTCAGGGTCTCGACTGTCTCAGATGTGGCGGCACTGTTTTTTTCTGATGCGTGCTCAGACTTGTGCTTATTAGTGGCATGTCGAGAGTAGTTCTGCTCTGGGCTGTCTGGGCTTGCTGGTCTGGTCGATGGGGCTCGGCTCTTTCTGGGCCATTGGTCGGTTTCCCATGTGGCTCCACCTTCTGGGTGGTCGGGTGGTTGTTGCAGGTCCCAGAATCTGTCAAAGCGTTCGCTTTGGTGTCTTGGACGAACACCATCGCAGTAGTTCTGCCCTCTGTTGGCCTGGAACGGTCTTGACTCTCTGTAAACAGGGCTATGGTGTTGTGGGGCGCCCTCTAGTGGCAGCTCTGCGTAGGGTTCAGAGACAGAGTAGATTGTGGGGTTTTTTAAAGTCTTTTCGGACACAGTCTTTTGCTTGGTGTAAGCTTCTCTTAGCTGTTGAGTAGTCATGGTATGTGGGCTGGCCAGGAGGACTTGGTGATGACTCACTGTGGGGTGCAGATTTCGGAGAACAGAGTTCTGGAGTTGAAATCATCCTCCATGCCGGCTGATTGAGGTCCACGGCTGTGATTAGTTGTTGGTCTGATTCTGGATCAGAGAATTCTTTAATGAAGGCCTGCCGCAGCGGCTGGTAGTCTATAAGAGTGTTTCAACTCTGTGGGAAAAATGTCAAGTTCACGTTTGAGATCTTATCTCTGCTGAACGAGCTTGTGGATGGTAACATGGGCCTCTTGCGAGCTTCTTTCGCAGGCCGTGGCTTTCGAGTCTCTTTAAGTTCAGTCTCTGCTCTTTGCAAGCGGCTTCACTTTGTCGGAGTTTCTCGTTGAGTTCCTCTCTGGTTCTTTTCTCTGTCTGTGTCGATGAAGATCAGACAGGGCAGTTTGAAGTCTTTCCACTTCTTTCTGTAGCTCGGGGTCATTGTCATCCTCGGCTTGCATCCTCAGCGTTGCAATTTCGTGCTCCAGGGCGATGCGGCTCCTTTCGTGGAGACGTGCTTGTGCGATGGGCTGGGCAAGCGAGGTTTTGACGTGTCTGGCCGGTCTTTGTCGTGGGATCTTTGGCTTGGTTTGTGCGCCATTAGCTTGTCCACGTCTGCGATGCTCTGGGCTCGGGGCTCTGACTCACTGGCGACCTTGGGCAGGAATAGAGGTGTCATGAATCTCAGCCATGTCTCCAGATTGTCCCAGCGGGTTGTGGGACTGTAGGACCGGAACATACTGGCTTCACTGTGGGCGAGAGGAACACAACACACGCAGAGAGACCAATGCAAGTTCCTTCTAAGTTTAACGAGCTATAATACGGGCTATGCCGTGTATGAAAATTTTGGTTAACTGATGCAGACAGTTAAATCATTCGGTGGGACAATTTGGCTAGGTCAACATGGGCCTGAATAAAGATATATATTTTTTTTTCTTTAACGGGGCAGTAGCTTAGGGGTCACCTGTTGATGCTAACGGCTTGGTTGTCAAACTATTATTCGGCGTTCCTTGTTGTCTCAGATAGGTTCTGTCTCTAGGTGAACTGAAAGGAACAGAGCACAACAGAAAAGAGCAATGGCAAGATAGCAAAGTTTGAAGTAACATGCAACCATCCAAGATGGAAAGGTCTGTAATGAAATGGCGTTAATAGTACACAGGAAGTGTTATAGGGGGAGAGGAGGCCTAAGCCTGCGGTTTGTGGCTCGGAGAGGAGAAGGGAGCCAAACACTTCAATGACCGGGGTAATCTCTAGATTCTGTGGCCAATATTAAGTGGATGGATTTAATACCTTTCTAGTTTCCCTGGGGTGAAATGAGGTCATTCGGGTTGGAGTCAGCACCGTGCTTGGTCTCTCTGTCGTCCCCAAACACTTGACAGCAGTGTCCCGGGCCCTTCCGCATGTCTGTACCGATGTGCGCCCTCTCACGCAACTTGACTTTGAACACAACGGGCAGTGCCAAATTGGTGATGTCGTGTTGCGGGCCGCACCAACGGAGAGACACAGGAAAGTCCGGGACTCGCGCTCAGTCAGTGCTGGTGACGCAGGTCAGACGAACCAGCATGCCGGACCCCCAAGCAGAGATGACCGTCAAATCACCACCGCACGCGAGAAATTTATACCTACAAACACAGAACAGGATGAAGGACAAGTGAACCTCAACGTGAATTAAAGCTCTCTCTATCTAAATCAAATTGAGTGTCTATTTTTTTTGTAGAAAAATCAAAGGCAACGGCTTTACTAGAATTATGGTACAAACAAAAATGGAATTATGACAATGTTAATTATCAGAACAACCTAGCCTCCATTCAGAGAAGAGATTAAGTGCAGCAGGAAGAGCACGGGAGGAAGCAAGCTGTAGTGGCGCGTTTGGGCCACAAAGGGTTTGGGCCACTTCCTCTTAGTGGTCAACCTGGCTGACAGAGAACTTGATTTAAATTGCATTCAAACGGGTTTAAATACAATTCAAATCAAGCGTATGCATAGATGCTGAGTAACTTCTAGAATAGTAAGGATATCGTTGTCATAACGTATCAAATCAAAATTATTAAAAATAATTTGAAGAAGGAAATATAGAAGTAAAGCCATAAAACCATTCCCAACAGGAAAGGAGACTTAATTCAAATTGATCTTGAAATTTGTTTGTTTCAAACCAAATTTGAATCAGTGTAGGAAATTAAAGGTTGGCATTATATTTGATGATGATCACGACTACGGTGAGGTATCAATGATAAATGACCAAAATAAAACCAACTGGGAGAAAGCCACTTCAGAACAGAATGATGTTAGGAACTAAGTGATGAGCTGACGTAGAGAGGGGAAGGCCACAAGGGGGCCGCACTCCTCCTAAGTGGTCATCAGAAACTGGTAATACTTACTTTTGAATTTTGAGTTCAAAAGTGGTTTGAACCAAATTCAAAATAAGTGTACACCGTCAGGAGTGAAGTCATGTTAGTAAAACTGGAACTTGCACATGCATTGAAAGTTAGAAACACACTTTCAGAAATTCACTGGGAAAATCTGAAATTGTGACGAGAGAGAAATTGTTTAGGAAAGGATGACCTTGTTACTAGTGTCCACACGATGGCGACATTTCGTTCATGCAGGATGAAATCAGGGGGGCGGAGCGTAATTCGAGAACTGTCAAGCACTTAGGCCTCAAGGCTGCCCTCTAGTGTTTGACAGCGGAATAACATTCAGTGTGATTAAAATTTGAGCGTGCAGACGCTTTGTTTTCTGTAGTGATCACACTTATCAAAATTAAATCTCAGCGGATTTTTGGTGCTATATTTCACAAGCACCTTTGGCAGGAATTTTTTTTGTAGAAGACAGGAATTATACGTCTGTCGGTTGGATCCAAATAACATTTATCAAATAGCACTTATGATTTAAAATGTTTTTAGGTTTTGGATTTTTTTTTCTGTGCTACATTTTAACAACAAGTCTTGCAGGATTTTTTTTTTTCTGCGCTGTGTAGAAGAAAACAGGAATTATACGTCTGTCGGTTGGATCCAAATAACATTTATAAAATAGCACTTATGATTTAAAATGTTTTTAGGTTTTGGATTTTTTTTTCTGTGCTACATTTTAACAAACACGTGCGTCTTGCAGGAAATGTTTTTTTCCTCTGCGCTGTGTAGAAGAAAACAGGAATTATACGTCTGTCGGTTGGATCCAAATAACATTTATCAAATAGCACTTATGATTTAAAATGTTTTTAGGTTTTGGATTTTTCTTTTTCGGTGCTATATTTTAACAACACGTCTGGCAGGATTCCTCGCTGCGCTGTGCAAAGAAAACAGGAATTTGTCGTCTGTTTTTCGACTCCCATACCATATATCAAATAGCACTTATGATTAAATATGCTTTAGGTTTTTACACTTGAGTAGCTACGTCAATGTTTAACCAGGAGTTTATCGTTAATCTAACGATTATAATATAAGGCCTTTTTAAGAATAGTGAAAGAGCATCGTTTCACTAACTCTTGTCTTCACCCTGACAGAAGAACATCGTTCGGACAGGGGAGTTTTAACATTAAAAATGTCGTCGCTCAAAAGAGGTTTCTTCGTCTTTTGTAGGACAAATTTAATACTATGAAACTATGAAACTGCAGTTTACTTTTTAGTTTTGCTGAACTGAAAGCGGCTTTTTGCCTTCAGTCAGCCGGTGAGTTCGCATTGCGTTCGCTCACTCGAGGCGCACGTACAATATTAAATCACAATATAGACATAGATTGAAACTGAATTTGCTCATAAACAAGTTTAAAGTGTGCCAAGCATTTTCTCCACCAATTAAATGTAAAGACTCAGGGGCGGATCTAATCCGTGGGGGAATTTGCATATCATAATTAATAATTGGTAATTAATAATTATTCATACATGTTTGGATTAGATCAGTCTTACATGTTAATAAATCTCCCGCTAAGGGATGATGTGTCATTTTACCTGCATGCATGCATGTGTATCCCTGCAATTAACCACAAGTTGATTGTAATTAATTACACGGACCACGTCTTACAAAACAGGCAAAATTAATTAGCTCAATTGTCAGAATAATATTTGTGGGGATCCACAATATCATCCTACTTTATAGGATTTCAGGAAACGCAATTCTGTGGCCACTAGAATTGGGTTTTCTGCCCTATAAACCAAATACTCTTTAAAGTATCTTTAATTTGTAAAGCTTGTAGCTTAAGTTAGACCTTTGGCACTTAAGGGACTTAGAAAATGAGCAGAGGCAGTACATCAATCAAATGAATATAATGAATTTAATAAGGCAGAACTACTTATGTATTTACTACGTTACAGGAATACATGTATTTACAAACATTAACAGACAATGACAACAACGCGGGGCGTTTGGACAATGGATACACGTGTGAGAGAGAGAGAGAGGGGGAGAGGGAGTGAGAGAGAGAGAGAATTGGCAACATTCACCCTGACAGTCACCTGTCTGTAACAACACGAAAACATCATCTTAATGCTTCTTAGAAGCTCTATAAAGAGATATACTTGCACAAATTTCTGGGTCTCTCTGTGTCGCGGCATTCCTGCGCGAGCGGCGTCCTTTAGGAAGCGTCACGTGGTGCTTCTTGGCCCCGCGTGTTGAACGGAGGTTCAAAGTCTTTGGGGTAACATTACCAAAGGAAAATAGTTCGGCTAAGTTCGTTTCACTTCGTGGAAGTGAACAGAGTCGACTACGGAAAACAAAACTTTGACTAACAAAGAAAAGAAATAAAGATCTCTACGGTGAAATCACGCGGAGTTAACGTTACATCTTTGCATGGCTGGTGAAGAAGCGCGCGTGCGTCTCTCGGTCCGGCACGTCACGTGGTCAGATGCGCGTGTTTCTCCTTCAAAGCGGGCGCGCGCTCGTTTAAAGGTCCCTTGTAGATGGATTTGCTGAAGAGATATGTCACGCGGTGTTCGTTTCACTCGTCGATTGGAATTAAACACGGAGACTTATCTAAGACTGAAATACACAAACTAAACTAGAAACAAATAAAAGAAAGGCGAAGAGCTCGCCCGGGGGCGAGACGTTACATTATGACACGAGGACGAGAGGTAAGAGGAGGAGCGGAGGGGGGGAAGCCTCATTTATCACCTTGGAGAAATCCAGCCTCTTCCTGTTGGCTTGGCCAATTAGAGGGTTGGAATTTCACAGGCGGGACTTTGGTTTTTATTGCTCTTTGTCTAAGAGAGAGACATTTGAAACCCTAATTTCGTCGGGTGTTTAAGAGCAGAATCTTCACAATTATTATAGTCCTATGTGTCACAAAGTTTTAGCAAGATGTGATATAAATGGCTAAATGTGGAACGAAGATTGGAGCTCAGAGAATCCAAACTTGCCTCACATGGAGTTGGTTACTCATAGTTTGCAAAGTTTGAAACCTTATCCCATTAGAGTTTCCCAACAACATAGATCAAACACATAAAAGACAAATCGTAAGATAAGATTGTATACATTGTTCGTACAATTCAACAAACACACATAAAACACATTGAATATATCTGGTTGAATGTCTTTTAAAGAAAAGAAGTTTCTTTTCGCTTTGGAATCCACTTCCTTTGGGACATTCCGATCAGTCATAAAATGTCTTGTAAGCGGACACCACGCTCTGTCCTGAGTGTGGTCTTCCCTGGTGGGGGAATGTGTGTGTGTGTGTGTGTGTGTGTGTGTGTTTGGGTTAATTTACATTCAGAGATTTTTGGTCTTTAGCAGTATGTATTTAGTTATTCAGATTCACCTCGCCCAGTCCCTACAAGTGGCTTGACACAAGGAATGCGACAGCTGAAACCCATGTCTTGCATACGTCTGTGTGTGGTGGTTCTTGAAGCACTGACTCCAGCTGCAGTCCACTCTTTGTGAATCTCCCCCACATTGAATGAGTTTTGTTTCATAATCCTCTCCAGGATGCGGTTATCCCTATTGCTTGTACACTTTTTTCTACCACATCTTTTCCTTCCCTTCGCCTCTCTATTCATGTGCTTGGACACAGAGCTCTGTGAACAGCCAGCCTCTTTAGCAATGAACTTTTGTGTCTTGCCCTCCTTGTGCAAGATGTCAATGGTCGTCTTTTGGAAAGCTGTCAAGTCAGCAGTCTTCCTTATGATTGTGTAGCCTACAGAACTAGACTGAGAGACCATTTAAAGGCCTTTGCAGGTGTTTTGAGTTAATTAGCTGATTAGAGTGTGGCACCAGGTGTCTTCAATATTAAACCTTTTCACAATATTCTAATTTTCTGAGATACTGATTTTGGGCTTTTCATTAGTTGTCAGTTATAATCATCAAAATTAAAAGGAATGAACACTTAAAATATATCAGTCTGTGTGTAATGAATGAATATAATATCCAAATTTCACTTTTTGAATGGAATTACTGAAATAAATCAACTTTTTGACGATATTCTAATTATATGACCAGCACCTGTATGCTTTCATTACCTAGGAAATCAACATATACTGTCCATAGCCTTAAAATATCGATTTTTGCCATATTTTTTTTTATTAAAATGTCACATAAATCAGGACAGGAATGATTTGTTAACAAATCCCTCAGACAATATCTTCAGAATACTGCTAAGTGTATAACTGGAAAGTTTGGTGTACATAGGCTGAGATGTTTGTACTGGAGAATGACAAAATACTCATCTTGAGAAAACGGCATTTAAAGATTTAAATAGGGGAATTTAATACATTTCTATTGGAAAAAAATGCTCAAAAACAGAATAAATGCTCAAGCCCTTAGTAATAATAATATATTGTTACGGCCCCTGGTCTAGGTCAGGGTGTAACATAAACATCAAAACAATACTTCTTAGTTAGCCATTTTTTTATTTCTCTTTTCTTGCTCTCATTTGTTTTCAGAGCGGTAGACTTTAACATTTACAAAGGTTAGAAGCAAGATCTTCAGGGGTGAGCTAATGCCAAAACAATAAATAAACAGCAACTAACTTTCCCCACAAAAACTAACTTCCCTACAAATAAAATGAAAGAAACAAAACATACAATAACATACCCTATCTCCTTATCTAGCCCAATAAACAGGAGAAAAGTAAAGACCCTTTTGGCCTACAAAGAAAACAAGGCACTCACCCCCTACGGCTTCACAAATAATGGTACACTTACATTAGGGCGCTAATGTTTTAGAAACAGATCACACTGTATCAAAAAGAAGTTAACAACACTCTGTTAACACCACAAAGAGCACCAAGATCACAATCTATGGCTACATTTTCACCACCTAACACACACAGTACAACAAGTGCAGTCAAAGAGGCAGAGAGAGCTCCCTCCAGAGGAATTCCGGGGAATTTATAGTCCAGGCCTCGTCTCTGGTCCAACCACCAGCAGCTTCGTGTTAAGTCCAGGACCAATCCTAAAGGAGGAGAACGAGACAGCAGAAACAGCATAGCTGCATTACGTCACAAACGTAACAATATAATATTTCAAGCTCATGAAAACTGATTATTTAATAAAATGGCAGGCATAAGGCCTACAACTGCAGTAACTCAATTAATTAACATTGGCGTATCATGCAAAAATTTTCCGACAAAACCCACACTAGACAGTTGTATGGACTCAGAACAGGACCGACAGTAGCTGTCACAGCTTTCTAATGTCTAATTATCCATTCCAGCACAATATGTGACCCGATCTGGCGAAATGAGTCGGAAGTCGCAACGTTCCATTTTAAGATATGGGCCGATTATGTGGAAAAACAATGAAATAATAGATTTTTTTTTTTCTAATTTCAAAGAACAGACATTCAAAAATAATCTCCCAAAGTTTCGTAGTCCAGATAATTGAGTAAAGTTATTTAAATTACTATTAAAGTTTACAAAGTTTTACTAAATTCGCTGGAAATGAACATTGCTTTTCTCAACTCCTATCGTCACCTCTGAGCATTTCCCGGGTATCCCCTGAAACGTCACTATCTCTGCTCTCCAAATGGTGTTACACGTTGTATAGAACCAATCAAAAAGCTTAGAAATGTACACAAATGCTGCTCATTTGTCGATGGGAAGCCGTTTCGACTGACCGGCACGCGATTGGTCCAGCCGCCCTCCTGTCAGACTCGAAGCGAGTGCTCTGTGTAATAAACAAGCTACCAGATCTCCTCAGAAAGATTAAATATTATTAATTTGAGAAATGTCGCTGTCAGAAGAGAGCAAAGTTGCCAAAACGTTATCAAGCCCCCTGGCCATTGCACACTGAGTCTGCGTTTTTTTCGTATGCGTTTTTTCGTATTCGTGATTCGGTGGCTCCGAATTGTCAAAACACCATTCAAACTGCTTGCTACGGATGCAAAAAACATATGATTTTTTTTATATAACAGATGAAAGTTTCGTAGACAGTGTGCAAGCGTGATTGACATAACGTGAGGTCGAATTTTTTTTTTAACGTGCGAAAATTTCGGATGAATTTCAGACTCAGTGTGCAATGGCCTTTATCTGTACAAAAATATCCGTGAGATTTGCCCAAAACCACCAGTTGAGAAAGTAAGTTGTCCCTCTCCCTGCCCAGCTTAGAAGAGAAGAGCTGAAAGGTGAATTTAATGTCAAATTTGAATCTGAGTGAGTGTATTTACTGTGTATGGATGTGAGTGAGTGCAAATGTGAATGAGTGTAGCTATTTATCTGTAAGGAGAATCCATTACAATATGTTTGATTAACCCAATATTTAACTGTTGATATCTCCGTTATGAATTTGTTACACTGTTATTGTCAACTAGCCTACACAAAGATATGATTGCATAGACTAGCATTATTTGATCTCTGTTTCCTTGTCTCTCTGCCTCTCTCACTTTCTCTCTCACACACACACACACACACACACACACACACACACACACACACACACACACAGACAGACACACACAGACACACACACACACACACACACACACACACACACACACACACACACACACACACACACACACACACAAACACACACACACACACACACACAAACAAACAAACAGACAGACACACACACCCTCTCTCTCAAGCAAAAATGTAGCACCTCTGTTCAATCTTTCTGATTTTAGTAAATTTTTGTAAAAGGTACTTTTAAATTATTTATTCAAATAAAAGCTTTAAAATAATTTGAGCTTCAGCCTGGTTTAATAGCATTTTTATATGTATTAATGTCTTTGGTCAAATTACAGTTTTTTTTCGATTGCTAGATGACAGTGAGCACAACTGGAGCTACATGTGCAAAACTCAAACTACAGTCTGCACTACCAACAGTCACCTAAGCTAAACAGTTCACATCACCTGCAAAACTCATTTCAAGCAACACAACTCTTAACACATGGCTCAAAACAGGCTCAGTGCAGCCAAACACTATGCACAACCCTCACTGAGATAACACACACTGTCACTCAGAACACACTGAGAATAAAAACACTAGCATCAAACACCAATACAGAAAATACAAACTTTTCATCTTTACAGTTTGAACAATTTCAGTGACTTCATACAAAGTAATATTTTCTTCAAAGAAAAGAGTGACAATCTTTCACATGATTTATTTAAATTTTTAGAACATAACAATTCTTTAAGGTAAATGAAAATTAGCAGTTTGCTTCAATAGTCTGTAGTAATTTACGGAATTACAGTAATGAGAAAAAAAAGGTAGAAACTAAAAGTACATACTGTAATTCGAACAAATAAAAAACAAAGACACCTGCTTAGCCTTTCAGCTGAAATTGCAATCAGCAGTGTTTGAAAGGCACAAGGCTGAAATCTATTCTGTTTTGAATGTGTGGTTCACAGTTTTGACAGCAGTGTGTTAGCATTTGAACAAAGTGCTGTAAATCTACAGTGTTGTGCAGGTTGTGGTTAAAGTCATGGGATAAGTGTGTAGAGTTTTGAAAACTGTGTTCAAGCAATGAAAAACGAACTAGAGTTTGGTCCACATGAACTGCTGCTGTGCAGACTGTAGTTAGAGTTTTGCACATGTAGCTCCAGTTGTGCTCACTGTCGTTTAGCAATAAAAAAAAAACTGTAAGCTGTAAAATAAATAGTTTATCCCTTTAAATGCAATGGATTTTGAAAGATATCAACAAAAAACGGGCAAAAAACTTGGAATCCACGTTGCTTGAAAAGCGATTTTCTCAGGTTTTCAATTGGAAAAAGAGGGCAGACGACCATAATTCAAATGTGTATATCTTTACAACCATTCAAGATATGACTTTGACTAGGATATAATTTGAAATATTATGGTCTCCTCTTTCCATTAATACCAAAATCTCAATTTTGAAATTTGGGTCACTGTGACTCATTTTGCTGGATCAGGTCACATATGTAGGTCCCTCTGATATCTCTTGCTGGTGCCTTTTCACTTTCTTGTCTGTCCTCACTATTTTTCGTTTGCGTTTTGCACTTGCGGACTGAATGGCGTTTGCTTTGGACACCCTGAGGAGGTCTGCCTGCACATCTGACAGCTTACAGTCAGATGTGCTGCTTCCTGATGGTTTTTCATCTAATCCTTCCGATTGCTTTCCCTTTCCACATCTTGCAAAGCGCAATTGCTGCTTTTTTTCCCTTAAAAGTTGCGGTGTTAGCGGCATTTTCGGAAGTCCTGTGGTAAGCTAAACACAAAAGTGTCAGAGTACACCACGTGATGCGTCTGAGCGAATCACGTTAGCAGAAACCAGCAGTAGCCAATGAGATTTCGTCATTAGCTTTAAATCCCCCTTTGGACATTCACGATTGGTTACTAATAGAAAGGATATGTCCATATTTGGGTTACATAGTGTTGTGCGGGAGACTCAGAGCTTTACAACGATACCGGTCATGATAGACTTCAGTAAACAGACGGAACTCGGCATGTCGCGTTGGAATGCTAACTTCTTGGTAAATTCGGGAGAAACTTACTGCCGCAAGTAAACAAAATGTAATAAAATAAACATCTTAATGTATATTTTCAAAGTTTTCTTTATAGCATCTTGAAATAACACATCGTCCCCTTGGAATTATAAGGTTCTATCTGACATTTTTGTCAAAATTGAGTTATTCACATATTCTTATTCGGTGACAACTTATTTACATTATGTGATGTGTTTTTTTAAGTTGTGTACATTGTGGGACTTTTTATTGAAAAAACAAAAAGGTTCTATCTACAAAATCGAACTCTAACTTGGCTCTATAAGGTTCTATCTGCGTGAGCCAATCAGCACTTCGAATGCACAGAAGAGGACCAATCAGAATCAACTTTATATGTCATGTCGCCAGCTTTTTCCTTGAAGACAAAAAGAAACCCCATAAAGGCATAATGCTATACATTTACAGTAAATTAAAGATTCACTAAATTGTGTAGTGTTATGAAGTGGCTTCAATTTGGCCATTTTCTTTATAGTGTATTGGTTATTATTATTAATTATCAATGAGGTTATTATTAATAACTATTATTATTATAGTTATTATTATTTGAATTATACAAGTATGCAGTGAGTAAATTGAATATTTAAAAAAACATTTGTGTGTGTGTGCGCTAATGTGTGAAAGTGTGTGTGTGTGTGTGTGTGTATGTGTGTGAAAGTGTGTGTGTGTGTGTGTGTGTGTGTGTGTGTGTGTGTGTGTGTGTGTGTGAAAGTGTGTGACAGTGTGTGTGTGTGTGTGTGTGTGTGTGTGTGTGTGTGTGTGTGTGTGTGTGTGTGTGTGTGTGTGCAGAGCCGGATTAACGCAAAGGCAAACTAGGCACGTGCCTAGGGCCCGATTGGCGGGATGGGGCCCAGACAGAGGGACAAAAATAAAAAAATGTACAAATGTCCTACAATTTATTTCAATATTTATTAATTAACTAAAAATAGTGACGATGTTTATCTTAACCATAGACTGTTACATTACGTCACATTAACGCCAGCCCATCAGGTGCTGCGTAGCAAAAGCCTAAATAGGCACGCAAAGAAGCACAGCTCGTAATGCAGGTGTGTGCGTTGTCGTCATCTATTTTGGAGTGATTGCAATGTATTCTAAATATAAACTTGTACTGTAGATCAGCGTCGTTTCTGGAAAAATCATTCACCGCTTTATTACGAGTTTAAAAGAGCGCGAGCGTCATTAACGTGCCCAGACGCGACGCTTTGAATTTGCGCGTACAATGAATAACATCGCGTCGGGAGCTGACTAAAAACGCTACAAAAGTAAAAGTCAAGACGTTTGTATTCAAAGTTAAAAAGCCAACACACTACAACATTTTTAAATGTTTCAAATAAAGGATCTCATGGGTCTATCTTCTAAATTCGCCTGATGATTAGATTATACCCTGTCTGACATCAGCCTACTTACGCCAATAATATCGCCAATAATATCAGTTTAGATTTTTTTTTTCTAATCAGTAGCGATCGTGTCGTTCTCGACCACTTGATTTGTGTATAGCATATTTAAGGTAGCAATGCAACGCATAATATCATATTACTTATATTAATAATATGACAATATCTGCAGTCAATATTGATTAAATGGGAGGGAAAAATCCTGCCCATACCAGCTATGAAAAAAATGATAAAAGCATATATCACTGAAGTGGTATTCTGGAACTGTGAATAAATTGTATAAAACAGCAAAATAACAATAACAATAACATCTTCATTAAACAAAAAAGAGATTACCTTAGATGAAGTTTGATTAATATGCACATACAGTAGCCTACTGGTAAAAAGTCTGGACCAATTACTAGTTTGAATGTTTTTGAAAGAAGTTTTTTATTATGCTCTACAAGCCTGCATTTATTTGATCAGAAATACAAAAAAAAAAAACACAAAAAAAAAAAACAGGAATATTCAGCAAGGATGTGTTAAATATATAAAAAGTGATAGTGAAGACTTTTTTAAAACAACTTTTTAATAATAAAAAAAAAATCCTGAAAAAAAGTATCACAGGTTATAAAATAAATATTAAGCACCATTTCTAACATTTGATAATAAATCAGAATATTATAAAGTTTTCTGAAGGATCACATGACACTAAATTCTGCTTTGCATCACAGAAATATATTTTAAAGTATAGTAAAATAGGAAAACCATTATTTTAAATTTTTATAATATATTATTTTTTCGGTATTTTTGATCAAATAAATCCAGGCTTGATGAGCATAAGAGACTTCTTTCAAAAACATTAAAAATAGTAATGTGTCCAAACTTATGTACTGTGTAAGTAAAAACATTTAAAATTAAATGTTGTATAAATTAAAAGGTTAGGAATCATATTTGTTCCAAGAGTTTTTTATTGGCGGTGGGGGGCCTCCAACATGAATATTGCCTAGGGCCTCCAAATGTCTAGAACCGGCCCTGTGTGTGTGTGTGTGTGTGTGTGAAAGTGTGTGTGTGTGTGTGTGTGTGTGTGTGTGAAAGTGTGTGTGTGTGTGTGTGTGTGTGTGTGTGTGTGTGTGTGTGTGTGTGTGTGTGTGTGTGTGTGTGTGTGTGTGTGTGTGTGAAAGTGTGTGTGTGTGTGTGTGTGTGCGTGTTTTTGTGATTTGTGAGGACACAAATGTGTATAATGACATGGGTATTACACTGGTATTACAATTTGAACGTGATTTATGAGGACATTTCATACGTCCTCATATTTCAAATGGCTTTAAAAACATACTAAGCAAGTGTTTTATTAAAAATGTAAAAATGCAGAATGTCTCCTGTGACGGGTAGGTTTAGGGATAGGGGCAGTGTAGGGGGATAGAATATACAGTTTGTCCAGTATAAAATCCATTACGCCAATGGAATGTCCTCACAAGGATAGCAAAACAAACCTGTGTGTGTGTGTGTGTGTGTGTGTGTGTGTGTGTGTGTGTGTGTGTGTGAAAGTGTGTGACAGTGTGTGTGTGTGTGTGTGTGTGTGTGTGTGTGTGTGTGTGTGTGTGTGTGTGTGTGTGTGTGTGTGTGTGTGTGAGTGAGAGAGGGTGTGTGTGTGTGATTAAAAAATTAGTCTGACATTTTTTGTGATCATATAGTCAGTGAATCATTTTTCAATGATTATTAAACTTTATGAATTAATTTGCTGAAGCATGTCAATTTTCTTGTAGTTTTTAAAGTCTTAAAATGTCTTAATTTTTACAATATTAAGCCTTAAAGGTCAAATAGTTAACAATTTCATTGATGGAGTCTTAATTACAACAATAAACGTTAGCATGTTATTTCAGCCATACTGATGTCTAGAGAGAAAGCCATTATACCTGGCCTACTTTAGCTGGAATAAAGTCCTGCTCAGATGTATTACAGTAGCTGCTTTCTGTCTAAACAAAAGAAAGATTAAAGTAACAATTTCTGCAATAATGTGTTTAATTACCCACCAAATTGGTAACGAAAATTAAGATTCTGCACTGGACAAAATATTTAGACCTACCTTCCTTAATTTGAAATGTCCTAAATACATGGAAGTGCTAAAAAATATGAAATAAATGTCATAGAAAGGATACAATTTAACTTTCTAACACATGTTGAGATATTGTTACAACATTAATTTTATATTTCATGTTCAAATAATGTTTTGGCAGATAGAACCTTATAATTCTAAGCGAAAAGTGTTTTTTTAGAATTAGAAGGTTCTATCTGCATTTGACCCATTTCAAAAAAAGACATTTAAAAATTTGAGAGGATTTTGATATTGTATATTTAGAATACATTTAGGGTCCCTGTTATTTTCATGTTTGAAAGAAACTTGTTCCCCATATAAATTTTCCTATATGTAATGCAAAAACTTTGAAGCTCAATATCTCAAAACTGCTCAGAACGCAGATAGAACCTTATAATTCCAAGGGGACGACATATTAAAGGAGCAAACTAGCCTAAAATCTCAAAACTGACCACTGCATGAAAAATCAATGTTTTTGCCTGCCGTGTCTCGCCTTAAATCATCAGAATGGGTCCACCAATTGTGGACACTAAAAAAAAGATTGGAAACATATGACTTTGTGTGGACTTGCGAGAACAAAATAGAGCCATAGAAGCCACATGGAAGAAATGTTTGCAGAACTGAGGGCATCAACTGTCTTTTCAACATTAGATCTTCAGTGTGCCTATCACCAAGTCCTACTGCATGAGGATAGCCGCAGCCTCACTTCATTCATCACGCATGAAGGCTTATTTGGCTATAAGCAAGTACCTTATGGACTGGCATCAGTCCGACGGGAGCCTGCAGCTCACAGCATCGGAAGGGCAAGTTTTTCCAGTTCCAGGCGTGCGAGGCTCCAAACTCTGAGTCGATAGGGCCCGTGCAGCATCCGACGGGAGCCTGCAGCTCACAGCATCGGGTGGGCGAGCCCTATCGGCCAGTCGAAAACAGTGTGTAAGGGAATTAACTGCCAGACCGGGAGGGCTCATACGGTGTCCAATGGGAGCCTGCAGCTCACAGCATCGGACGAGCGAGCTCTGCCAGTGGCCGGGTCGGTGTATAAAATTAAATCTCCCGACCGACAGAATCCGCGCAGTGTCTGATGGGAGCCTGCAGCTCGCAGCATAAGACGGGCGAGCAATGTCTGCCTTTTAAAAAGTGGTGCAAATGTTTTACTGCCCGACTGGGAAGGCTCGCACAGCATCCGATGGGCCAGCCTTTCTTAGCGGCCAAGACTCCAACCTCCCTACCGATAGGACCCCGTGCAGCCTCTGATTGGAGCCTGCAGCTCATAGCATCAAACGGGCGAGCCCCATCTGAGCAATTCATTTAACCGCCCGACCAGGAAGACTCACACGGCATCCGGAGCCTGCCGCTCACAGCATCGGATAGGTGGGCTCTGCCAGTGGCTGGACAGGCGTGCAAGGCTTCAGACTTAGGACCGACAGGGCAACAGCGTAAATTTTTTATTTTTTTATTTGGTTAAACTTTATTTTGATAGTCACTTTAGACATTCTACTAACTATTAGTAACTTTTCAACTACATGTCAACTAACTGTCATTAGAGTATTAGTAGACTGTAGTAGACTGTCAATAGACTGGTAGGTTATGGTTAGGTGTTAGGGTTCGGGTTAGGAGAACAAGTTGACTTGTAGTTGCTAAGTTACTTATAGTCAGAATATCTTTTGGGGGACCAACAAAATAAAGTGTTAGCAGATATTAAGCAGACAGTCTACTGATACTCTAATGACAGTTAGTTGACATGTAGTTGCAAAGTTACTTATAGTTAGTTGAATGTCTAAAGTGGACTATCGAAATAAAGTGTTACCTTTTATTTAATTTTTTTTAACTAATGAGGGTTTCTTGGGCTTTTCTAATATGAAAACAGTTGGATCTGATATACCTCTTAAAAGCATCGGACGACCATCGACCGAGTGCTTGAATCTGCTGTTGGGAAAGACCTTTTTGGGCTGCCGTAGTTGCTGCCCCATACAGAAAGAGTGTCTGGAAAAATTATCAGCTGGTATGCCAGATTGGGTGAGGATTAGCTTGAGGTGCTTTTGGAACCTAAATGTGTGACGGGGTGGTTGGAGTCATCCACGAAGAGTGGGTCGGATGGAGACTTGGCCTGTGAGCTTCTAAAGTATAAGTAAGAGGAAAGACAATGGTATGGTTGAATGAGTTATGGGAGATTGAATATGTAAATGAAAAGGTAATGGTGAGTTCGGAGCATCTGAGAAAGCCAAAAAAGGCTAAGATAAACATTGCGTCAAGTGTGTGGGCGGTATTTGTAGAGTGGTAGCCTAAGCGAAGGGTGGAAATACATTTTGTTAGTATATCCAGGGTTACGGGTTGTCTGGCATCTGGGCAGGTGAGTTGAATTTTTTGAATACCTTTGATAAGGAGGGAAGTCTGCGCATTTTTGTTCTCAGGAGAGGTTGAGCATTATATTAATTTATGAAAGAATTGGATCCCGCTTAGCCTCTGATGGAGCTAACTTGGAGGCATTTGATGCTCTTAAGATAAGATATATAAGAGGTGATGGCAAGTAGAGAAAAATCAGGAAACGGCAGAAGATAGGCCATTCCACTGTTTAAGGAATGTTATACATAAACTAAGCTCGTCACGGCATGCACAACTGATGGAAATTGTTTCCTCTAAAGCATAGACTGAAGACGCTAGTGAGAGGAGATGTGAGATGAAAGGGTGGCCCTGTGGAATTATGCGCATCGCAAAATTTAGTTTGGAACAGTTTGTTTTGTCTAGGAGGGTAGACGCAACCAGAATTATCCTGTCAATTTTTTCTTTTGGCAATGAAGCCTGAAAATTTATTGTATTCAGGTTAATGCCTAGAAATTCGAAGGATGTAGCTGGACCCAGAGTTTTTTCTTCTGCGATAGGAATCCTGAGCTCTGTGAAAACGATTTGAGCTGTGAGAAGATGGGATTGCGTCGGGAGGCGAGATAATTAGGAAATCATCAAGCAGATGAATGATGTGGGGGATTGCATGATTATTAGACAAAATCTAACATACAGCTTCTGATAGTGTGTCGAAGATTTTGGGGGCGAAAGTTAACGTACTGCGAAGTAAAAATTATCATAACAGCGTTGGACAAATGGGTGGATTGGCATCATTTTGAATGCAGAAGTAATGTAAATTTTAGCAAGCCAGGCACAGCAACCTACGTTTTTTATCATTGAAATTGCTTGATCAACGTCGTGGTATAGAAGAGAAAATTCTTCGATAGAGATAAGGCTATTTATGCTTAGGGAACTTGGAATTATGCGGGGCTGACAGGTCGATTATGAGGCACTTTTTTCCTGAGAGCTTTCTGGTAGCCACACCAATAGAGCTGATGCGAAAAATTTCGAAAGGAGGGTTGTCGAAAGGTGCAATCATGAACCCTGATTTGACGTATTTTTTATTAAATTATCCACTACGTCTGGTTCTGAAAGAGCGGATTGAATATTTTCACAGATAATGTTTTGAGCGAGCAAGCTCTCCACCCCAGGGTTAAAACCATGTTCCAGACCAGACCGCAGGTAGTTAGATAATGTCTGGATGAGACGATTTGTCAGACAAACGAGAAATATTCACTGGAGTCAACAAATAATTATTTTATTTTTTTATTAACAGCTTTCATCACTGAACATATTGAGCGGGCATGAGCGCCACCGCAATAATTACATACATGCAAAAAACGACAACACGGTCTAGTGCATTTCCCTATATTAAAATTGTTGCAAACTTGTCTACGAAATGAAAATGCTGAATTATCTCTCGTAGTGTTTCCAAAGTTAACTATGTTGGTAGTTGCAAGCCGTGGCACATAGCTGTTTGATTTTACGTCCGGTTCCGGGCATGGAGGGATTGACGGATTAATCAGCGGACAAGAGATAGTAGAATGGGCGAGCCATCTGCAGACAGCGCAGAAAATATTACGGCATCCCAAAAAGACCCTGTTGTGCAGGTCAGAATGGAGTGCGCCCCATTAGGGACATTGATTCAATGAGAGATACGGACCGTGCATTTAGCTGAAAACAGCTTATGATAAGTGTAAAAATTACTCTCATCATAGGATAAAGCTAGTTCTGCAATTATGCCCAGGTCATCGTTCAGCTCTCGCCTCCTATGGGGAAATGCTGAACAGATCACTTCGGTGTAGCGACCAAAAGCGATGCAGAATTCGGAAAGGGAAAGGGGGCGGGAAGTGTTATTGGCTAAGTTTTTAAGCGTGACTGTAAAATCGCTGCAATCGACTAGGTGATTTGATTCGGAAGGGGGGAGCAAAGCTAGTAGCAAAGATAAATCTATGTCTGCACATGCGAGAATCTGTGCTGTTAGATACTGTTGGTCACAGCAGGGGGTTCCTGGTTGACAGCATTCTGTGTGATGGGCAGCGGAGTTGCGCTGAAGAGTGAGAATGACGACTTTGTCTGTAGCAGAGTGTTAGGAGGGAGGATGTGTGGTACCATAGTTGCTTGCGGAGGCAAGCCTTGGGGGAAAGCAGAAAATATAGCACTTGAAGGAAAATTATTTAGAAAATTTAGCATCTGAACTTGCGCCGCTAGCGGAGGCATCCTCACGCTAGGTGCTGCTGTTAGAGCTGACGGCCAAGGATAGGATGGAGGGTTAGGGACAGTGGAAGAAGATTGCAGTGACGTCTGAGCCTGCACCGCTAGTGGAGGCATCCTCACACTAGGGTCTGCAGTTGGTGCTGTTGACCACCGATGAGGGATAGGGTTAGCAGTATTGGTAAAAGAAAGCAGTGACGTTTGGGCCTGCGCCGCTAGCGGAGGCATCCTTATGTTAGGCTCATGCTCATTGTAGGATGGGCCAGAGTGTATGATGATGGAAAATGGGGAAAATGGTTGATGTCTTGCTGGTTGAGGCGAGGGGAGATCTCGGCGTCTTGGTGTGCAAGTGGCGGTTTGGACCGAACGACATCTACGTGATGAAACCGGGGGTTCGGCTGCTGTGTCTGGAGGAGGAAGGATGATCCTAGTGGCGACGGATGGCTGCGGAGGATCATTGGAGAGAAAGGATTCGTCATCAGACGGGTAGAGTTCGATTTCAGACATGTTGCAATTGGGGTGGGCCAAATGCTGGAAAACTGTCATAGAACAGCGGTAAAAACTGCTGTATATATACCTCCTGATGTTAATTGAGTTGAGTGGATGAGGTCCTCCCATAACAATTAGATTAATTATCTGAACGTGCTTCTCCCGAACTTTGTTAATAAAACATCATTAAATAGACAAAATGGGAACGGTCTGATAGGTATGATCTAAACCACCTTAATGCCTGTCCCTGAATACCAGTGTAATTTTGTAGTTGGTCTTAGAGTATTTTATGATCTATAGTGTCGAATGCAGCACTAAGATCAAGTAAAGCTAGTATTGAGATACAGCCTTGGTCAGTAGCTAGAAGGAAGTCATTTGTAATTTTAATGAGCATAGTTCTGTACTATAATGGGGCATTTTTTTGCAAGAAGGAGAACAATTGAGCGGACACAACCTTTTCTAGTATTTTAGTACGGTGGCCCAGTACTGCACAACACAACAGAATTTAAAAAGCAAACATAAGTTCACAACACAATAAAATTAAGCCACAACACAACGAAATGAATCCAGAGCACAACGGAAATGAGCCACAACACAACGGAAATGAGCCACAACACAATGGAAAATGTACAATACAACGGAAATAAGCCACAACACAACGGAAAATGTACAACACAACGAAATAAAGCCGCAACACAACGGAAATGCTCCCGACCACTAGAGGGCTCTCTGAGCACGATAAAGTTAGCTTTCCATGCCACTGTTCAGCAGTCTAAAAAATATATCAACACCACGATTAGTTTTAACAGTATGTAGCTAACCATTGTATATCAACATTTATTAATTCAAAATCACCTACGTGCATTATAGCTGCAAATTTATACTCTAGAATGTTTTAACGCGCTACCACAGCGCATAAGGGAACGTCTGCCAATTCCTCCAAGTTGTTAAAACGTATAATTTGTATTAATTTAAATTACTTTTAACATTCAAAAACAGACATGTTCAAAATCCAAAGCTTGATTGCATTGATAGTAGACTGACTTACTACATGTGACTTTTTTCCAATACCTCCCTTCATGTATTTACAGTAAACAATTATTTTTTAGGAAAGTTCTGTATTATAATAAAAAATAAATATTTTATCATGTTTCAAAGGTTGTAGTTCCTATTAACCAGGCTGACTTACAACAGGTAAAATTGTGCCAATAGCTCCCTGTATGCACAGTACACAATTTTATTTTATAAAACATTTTTTTTCCATGTCCCAAAGCTTGTGGTAGGTTCCTAGTGACTAGACTGACTTATTACAGGTGAAATTGTGCCAATACCTTCCTGTAATTCTGCAATTCACCAAATGGTTTTTATTTTTATTTTTCAAATTATATTATAATAAATTATATGTTTTAACCACTTGGTGGAATTAACCGTTCGCAAAGACCCGCCCCCCTTAGTTACTGTCGCTATGTCCGACAAGCCACCGGTTCCAGCCATGGCGCTTCCACTGTCAATGTGTGCACTCCCTGGTCAGTTTGCTTCACTCCACAGAAGCAGACAGAAAGGTCTGCAATATGCTTTCGAGGGATATATTCAGGATGTGAACGTGACTCGAAATGAAAAAACAAAACAAAATCAAGATTGAAGCTATAGCCTACAGGTCACGGGGAAAAAGTGAACTACCACATCACCTGGCGATTGAGACCGAGGATAACAACATTAAAGAACAACACTGTTCCTGTAAAGCTGGGTATATAGCTCTCTATTCACTATTAAAATCATTAAAAAGCAAAAGTAGTATACAATTATAACGTCACATTCAGTAAGTCATCCTAACAAGCGATAGTTAACTGCTGTAACATTATTATTATGCTGTAACGGCATAACGTGTGGTTAGCTCCACAGGTTTCTGCGCCCATGTCATTGGTCTTATTTATACCCTGGACCTACGCAAAGCCCACAACATTTACAGTCTGTCAGCCCAGTCCTCCACAAGCCTGCCACAACAGTGGCATAAGCCAAGAGGCAAAAAAATAACACCGCTGCCCGTAACAGCTGTTGTAGTGGCGAAGGCGAAGACAGACCGAAAACGGAAACCCATCTTCTGTCATTACAGCAAAGACAGGTGAGTAGTTTTATATGCTTTATAAATAAGGATATAAATACCAAATTGATAAACTAATAACTTACTGCGGCATTGGAGTACCAGTAATCTGGACTTTTATGATACAAGTAGACATTAATTTTGTATATTGCAGAGCCTTGTCTGAAGTGACAGATGAGGATTTGGAGTTACTGAGAGGATTGATAGGGACACCTATGAGCTATATAGCAAACAGGCCACCAATAGATGTAGCAGTAGGTCAGGAAAAGTACCCTCTTGGAAGTGGTTTGAGCTACCAGGTAACGCAGTGACATTAAAACTTGATACAGATTAAGATTAATTTATTATCATTTGCAGGCAGTCACAGTTCATTACAAAATAAAAACATTCACAATGTAACAAAAAAAAAGTTTAAAACACAGTAACAAATGTATTGCTCATTGTTAGTTCATGTTAGTAAATACATTATACATAATACATTTTATTGATTCTAATAACTTGTGTGACAGGCAGACAGAAATCATGGCCACATGAGATAACTGCAGCACTTTGCTGTCCCTATTTGGTTTCTTCAGCAGCCTATGCCTGAATAATGTGCTGCTGGAAATTAGACAACATACACACCACAAACCATATCTGGTTTATTTTTCCTAACATGGAATTAGGGATCCTACCAGATACGATCTTACATTTTTTTACTTTGGCTATTGCTCTTTCTACATGCACTCTGTGTTTGGTTATTTTCTTTGTCATCTCAACATCTGGGACTGGCATTTGAAGAATTGACTTTGCAAACGGAGGAATGTTTAGATTAAGGACAAGCTCCTTCACATCTTTCTCAATGAGAAACCCCTTATCCACCATGAGCCCATCACCTTTCTTAAGGTAGCCACACTGAAGAAGACCTTTCAATAAATCTTTAATTTTGCACTGTCTGAATAGCTCTTGGTCAGAAATGGATCCTGTGTAAAGTGTAGATGCAAACATAATAGAGCCACGAGGATCACAGACTATCAGAGACTTAAGTGTGTTAGTTGACTTGTAGTTAGAATAAGTCTGACTTTGCACTAACAGTGAGCTGGGTTTCTCTATCTTTATCTCTGTGCAATCAATAATTGCAAAAGTTGTTGGAAACTCTGATTTGTAGTTGCCTGGCATGTTTTCTGTGATGATGTCCCTGTGTGGCCAAACCGACACATTACCTAGCCTACCATACATGAAGTCAATCCATGAACTAAATTAAATTCTAACACTTTGCATATCAATTTGAAATTTGAAAGCTAGCTCTTTCAGGTCGAACTTTTGTCTCAGTCTCATAAGTACAAGTAGAAATTGTTGACGTAAAGGCATATGCTGGATGTGCCTGTTCGATTTCTCATATGTCAAGGGGATGTGTGTTTGTGGTACTGTGTCGTTATCTGGTAGTCTGAAAAATCTACACAGTTTGTTAACTTAATTTCGTTGTGTTGTGAACTTATGTTTGCTTTTTAAATTTCGTTGTGTTGTGCACTACTGGGCCACCGTATTTTAGACATAAATGGAAGATTTGAAATTTGCCATTTCATTTGGATCTAATTGTGGTTTCTTAATGAGAGGTTTACTAACTGCCAGCTTGAACGGTCTTGGAACATGACCTAGAGATAAAGACGAGTTAATAATATGAGTTCTTTTCCAAAACGCTATAAATCCATTTCAATAGTTTTCAGGAAAATTACATTTTTTACTTAGACCCACACATTTTGTGAATATTCAATTTATCCTGTTAATGTTTTATTGACTCAGTCTGAACATATTGAACAATGATTATTAAATCAAACAACATTATTGTTTATGATAAATTAAAAGTTAATTTAATTTTTTTCAAAACGCTATAAATCCATCCATTTTTTCAAAACGCTATAAATCCATCCATTTTTCCAAAAATGTATGGTTTGTCTTTAAAAAAAAAAAACAAGAACATGCAACATATAATCAGGGGCTCATACTATAAATTAATATAAATTAAATTTAGTAACACATTTAGGCTAATAGTCATTTGGTGCCAAACCTGAAAAAAGTAATGATAGTAATGATATCAATATTCAATACGTTATTTAGTAATACATTCAGAGTCATTTTTAGTAAAGTGTCAAACCTGTAACAAGTAGGACCAATTTGTCCACTACATATGCATGAAAAAAACGAATTATTAAAAATATTCAATAATGATAACGATATTCAAAAGTAGGGAGGGGCACCCCTCCACCACATGCACACACACACATGCATGTATAGGCTACACAGCATGTGAGCAAAGCGGAGCAGCGTGACGCTTAAATATAAGTAAAAAAAACCTTAAACATACATTTCATATTTATGTTTAATAATATAATTTTATTTTTTTTATTTCATCTATGTTGATTATATGAAAAGGGAACCGCATGAGATGAGTAAGATAGGATCATAAGATGCCCAATATATCGGAAAACATTTGGAATGGGTCAGACATGATTTTGACCACTTAAGTTTTGTTTTGTAGAAAGCCTTTCTTTAAAGTGAATTTCGTTTTGTATAAATTGTATCTTCATTTTAATCAATGTTTCATCACCAAATTGACTGGATTAATAAATAAGAAGCAAATATAGCAGACAATATAATCAGGACAACTTTATATTTGCAGCTGACACTGACAGAAAACACTAGTTTATTAATAAACAATTCAAATGTTTCATGCATAATCATTACTTTTGCCGGTTCTTTGTGGCAAGCTTTATGCGTGCGTTGAGATGCGGAATATGCAATTTAAAACGCTCATTATGGTTTCTCTCCCATATATATTTAAGTAATTAAATCAATATAAATATTTGATTAGACTAATGGCTTAAATGAACTATGTTGTAGCAAAATCTTTTGGCTCAAATCTTCAAAGTCAGGTTCAGGTCTCAGAAGAAATCTTTCAGAGTCGAAGTCTCAGGTCTCAGAAGAATAACTTTATTGAGCAGTTCAACAAAGTGAGATGCTGGCCATTTCATCTGATTTCACAAGGGTCAATGCTCAGGTCTTATACTTTCTTCTTGTCTTTTGGTACCCAATTAGCGCTCAACTCGTTATCTTTTCTCTCTTTGCTCCTCCTTATTACTCCGCCTCGATTAAAACACATGCATCGTTATTTTATTTTTTAATTGGGACAACCTTCTTTGCGCATGCGTATCTTTTTAAAAAATGGCTTTATACATGATTTTCAGGTACTTTTCCATGCCCTTTCACCCAGTTTCTTCTCCTGTCCTTACCTAACCTGCCTTTTTCATGTCCTTTCACCCAGTTTCTTCTCCTGTCCTTACCTAACCTGCCTTTTGGCCTAGTTTTCTGTTCATCTCCTCCCCTCAGGCCTAGTTTTCTCCAATATTACAGCATCTTATATTCAGACCCATGTATGAGACATGTATGAGACAAATGAAATTCCCCAACACATCCCCCCTTTGGGACTTTTTCTAGTCCCACCTTCAAACCGTTCTTACCCAGGGTGTGTCCTCATGAATAGATCTCTCTCTGCATTACCTTTCAAACATGGCCAACCTGGACCATCCAACTTTATCAATAGACCTTCATCATAAGGGCACACTCTGGAGGAAAAGCGAGACCAAACATCTCCACCCACACTTGGCTAGAATGGAGTAAAAGATCTCACCTTCCTATCAGATCATCATTTTTTAAGGGGATGCGCTACTTCAAACATCAAACGTTTTAATACATTCAACACATCTCATCAACTTGAAATCCTAGATCTGTCCCACGGTGCCAGAGGAACTGTGCAGGCGCTTCCGGTGGCCTGGAGTGCTATGTGGATTGCTCCATCGTTGCCAGAGGTGCCCCGGACCTGCCTTATGGCGCTATCTGGTGTTGGAGCAGACAGCGGGTTTTTAAACCACCAGTTGAGTCTGCCCTTGTTTCTTCAACAATCTACGACCGCGCTTGCAAAGAATTCCTCTTTTGCACTATAACTATATACATGTTCCAATGGTCTAATGCATGTAATTACTAGGCTTCTAAACTTTTTACAGAAATGTATAAGGTATTCAAAAAATATAAAAGTTTTGTAAGTGAATAAAGTGATTAATAGTAATAAAAAACATTCTTATCTTTTTCCCATTATTTCTTTAAACCTTTAAACCTTCTATCGTCCCTTCTCATACACACATTATAAAAGTGAACAATTGGTGTGATTATATGTAAAATATCTTCCGTACGATTATATGAGTAAAATATATTCAAAAGATTATATGAGTAAATATATTCAGGAAATAAGAGCCCCTATATAAAACCAAAGGAATGTAGAAAAACCCCTCTAACTAACTTCCTACTCTACCCATGCTCTAATTGTTCTAACTAATTTTATCCCCAAATCAAAATACACAGTGGGGCTATCTCCCTATTTTGTCAAAAACAGAGTAAAAATATTATCAAAATCAAAAGTAATAAGGTTCCCTTATTCCTTGCTTCTTCACCCAACCTCTCACAGGAAGTCATCCAGTTCGTCCAAGCTTGGGCCAATTGGATATACTCCTGAGTTGGTGCATCCAATGTCAGTGCCTGATGGTTTCACTGACACATTGATCATTTGTTTTGCAGCTGCACTAGCCAGCATGGATCTGAGAAAAGGCACAACACAGCAGAGCAGCACAAAAACAACACCAATAGTCACTGCTATTATTATTCCCACCTTAATAAGCCATTCTTTCCATGATCCAAATATGGAATCAAGTCAGTATTCAAAGCTCCTGTCTCTCCTCGCATTGGTAGCAACTTCCTGTCTTAATTCCTTTATTTTCTTCATGGCTTTAGTAAAAGATCCATCCGTGGCTGTGTTATTGGGGATGAAGGTACAACAATCAGATCCAAACATTACACATACTCCTCCTTTTTCTGCCAATAACCAATTCAGGGCTTGTCTGTTTTGCCATGTCATTCTGCTAGTGTATTTTAGTTGGTGACCTAAGGCATCAAGTGCTTGATCTATGTAGTTGATGAATCTCTGCTGATTGTAATATACAGGTCCTTCTCAAAAAATTTGCATATTGTGATAAAGTTCATTATTTTCCATAATGTAATGATAAAAAATAAACTTTCATATATTTTAGATTCATTGCACACCAACTGAAATATTTCAGGTCTTTTATTGTTTTAATACTGATGATTTTGGCATACAGCTCATGAAAACCCCAAATTCCTATCTCAAAAAATTAGCATATCATGAAAAGGTTCTCTAAACGAGCTATTAACCTAATCATCTGAATCAACTAATTAACTCTAAACACCTGCAAAAGATTCCTGAGGCTTTTAAAAACTCCCAGCCTGTTTCATTACTCAAAACCGTAATCATGGGTAAGACTGCCTACCTGACTGCTGTCCAGAAGGCCATCATTGACACCCTCAAGCAAGAGGGTAAGACACAGAAAGAAATTTCTGAACAAATAGGCTGTTCCCAGAGTGCTGTATCAAGGCACCTCAGTGGGATGTCTGTGGGAAGGAAAAAGTGTGGCAAAAAACGCTGCACAACGAGAAGAGGTGACCGGACCCTGAGGAAGATTGTGGAGAAGGACCGATTCCAGACCTTGGGGGACCTGCGGAAGCAGTGGACTGAGTCTGGGGTAGAAACATCCAGAGCCACCGTGCACAGGCGTGTGCAGGAAATGGGCTACAGGTGCCGCATTCCCCAGGTCAAGCCACTTTTGAACCAGAAACAGCGGCAAAAGCGCCTGACCTGGGCTACAGAGAAGCAGCACTGGACTGTTGCTCAGTGGTCCAAAGTACTTTTTTCGGATGAAAGCAAATTTTGCATGTCATTCGGAAATCAAGGTGCCAGAGTCTGGAGGAAGACTGGGGAGAAGGAAATGCCAAAATGCCTGAAGTCCAGTGTCAAGTACCCACAGTCAGTGATGGTCGGGGGTGCCATGTCAGCTGCTGGTGTTGGTCCACTGTGTTTTATCAAGGGCAGGGTCAATGCAGCTAGCTATCAGGAGATTTTGGAGCACTTCATGCTTCCATCTGATTTCATTTTTCAGCACGACCTGGCACCTGCTCACAGTGCCAAAACCACTGGTAAATGGTTTACTGACCATGGTATTACTGTGTTCAATTGGCCTGCCAACTCTCCTGACCTAAACCCCATAGAGAATCTGTGGGATATTGTGAAGAGAAAGTTGAGAGACGCAAGACCCAACACTCTGGATGAGCTTAAGGCCGCTATCGAAGCATCCTGGGCCTCCATAACACCTCAGCAGTGCCACAGGCTGATTGCCTCCATGCCACGCCGCATTGAAGCAGTCATTTCTGCAAAAGGATTCCCGACCAAGTATTGAGTGCATAACTGAACATAATTATTTGAAGGTTGACTTTTTTTGTATTAAAAACACTTCTTTTATTGGTCGGATGAAATATGCTAATTTTTTGAGATAGGAATTTTGGGTTTTCATGAGCTGTATGCCAAAATCATCAGTATTAAAACAATAAAAGACCTGAAATATTTCAGTTGGTGTGCAATGAATCTAAAATATATGAAAGTTTAATTTTTATCATTACATTTTGGAAAATAATGAACTTTATCACAATATGCTAATTTTTTGAGAAGGACCTGTATGTAATTAATCCATTCCACATTCTTATTTGGCGTTATCCATACAAATATTGATTCAAATCCTGCTGCTGCCTCGTCTCTAGCTTTAAAAGTGAAAGTGAAAGTGACACGTGATGGCCAAGTATGGTAACCTATACTTGGAATTTGACCTCTGCATTTAACCCATCCAAGTAAGTGCACACACATTAGGAGCAGAGTAGTGAGTAGTGAACACACACACTGCAAACGTGGATTCACACACCCGGAGCAGTGGGCAGCCTTGAGTGGCGCCCAGGGAGTGATTGGGGGTTAGGTGCCTTGCTCAAGGACACCTCAGTCATATTCCTGCCGGTACTGGAATCGAACCAGCAACCTTTGGGTCACCAGTCCAACTCTGTTACCATTAGGCCATGACTGCCCTAATACCATATTTAAACTCATATGGTATCCATCTTGGCTGTAACCTGTCTATAATAACCAACATGTATCTTTTTCCTCTTACTAATTCGGTCATGTCTACATAATCCATCACTAGATGCTTAAAAGATCCTTCTGGAACTGGAATAGAGCCTACTGTTCCTTTTCTGACATTATTTTTTGCACAAATTTCACATTCATTTAAAAATGAATCTACCCTTGTTTGTAAGTATGGGGACCAAAATCCTTGCCTTTTTATCTTCCTTATCATTTCCCCCCTTCCACAGTGATCAAAACTGTGGGAATCCGGAATTAAAATGTTAAGCAATGGGGTGGGGTCTATCATGTGGCCTTCATGTGATCTCCATATGTTGTTAGCATCTCTTGTCGCCCCCCTTTTGCTGCCATAAATATATCTAAGGTGGTGTTGCTCTGGACTGCATTTGGGCAATACTTTCTACGGTGGGGAGAGGCTGAATCAGGACTGAGGGTGCCATTACAGCTAATTGGCATCCAGAGGCTTGTTTTGCATGCATATCAGCCACATTGTTGCCTTTGATGACAAAGTCATTACCTTTCTTATGGGCCTGGCATTTAATTATGGTCAATTTTTAGGAAACATCATAGCTGTAATCAATTTAGTAATTTGGTCTCCATGTTAAATTGGGGTTCCATCACTCTTTTTAAATCCTCTTTGCTTCCACACCGCACCAAATAAGTGACATACGCCGTGGGCATATGCAGAATCAGTATAAATGTTGGCTGCTTTGTTTTTAGCCAATATGCAAGCTTCAGTGAGTGCTTTGAGTTCAGCCAATTGTGCTGAGCAAGGTTGCTCACAATGTTGACTTATCATAGGGGTAAAATTGTCTCCATCTTTTTGTACAACAGCAAAACCAGCATGGTTACCTAAGTGGTCTCTAAAACATGAGCCATCAACAAAATAATCTACGTCTGCATCAACAATTGGTGTTGATTCCAAATCTGGTCTCAGACGAGTAAAAGCTAGAGAGACAGAAACACACTCACTAGGTGTTCCTTCCCCCTCCAGCGGGACAAAATTAGCTGGATTTGTTGTGGTACATCGCTTTATCGTGATATCAGGATAAGTTGTCAATGTAGAATATGCTAAGCATCTGGCCTGTGTCAAAACAAATCGTCCTTGTTCTAATAATTCAGCAGTCTTATGATGAGTGTAAATAGTGTTTAAATCTTTGAGGCATTCTAGTGTATGTATACTGTTTACCTTGGTAAGTGAAGGAAAAAAGGTGTCTGCTTTCTTCTGCTAATGGAACGCTGAAAAATGCAGAGCAGAGGTCAATCACAGTAAAATAATTGGCAGCAGGTGGAACATTTGTCAACAGCGTATGTGGGTTTGGAACCTCCGCTGGCCAATCTTCAACTACTTCATTAACTGCTCTTAAGTCATGCACTAACCTCCACTTTGACTTGTTGGCTTTTTCAACTGGTAAAATTGGGGTATTACAATAACTGATTATCTCAATCAGTACTTCTGCCTCAACCAATCCATCAATTGTTGCCTTTATCCCTTCCACTGCTTCACGTTTTAATGGGTATTGTTGCTTTCTTGGTAATTGAACTCCTGGTTTAGTTGCAATTCTAATGGGGTTTGCTGATCTAACTAGGCCTACATCTGTGTCATGTTTTGACCATAACTGTACAGGCACTTGTTGTTCCATCTCTGAGATAAGTTCGTCCATTCTAGACTTCAGTTCGCTTTTCTCTACAGTTCGCTTGTCTCTACTGTCTGAACTATCAATTTTGGAATCCCTACCATTTTGGTTGTGCAGATGATTTTGAGATGTGTCATATCTTTTGTTTGAAAATGAAAGGGTTATCAGTGGCTTCCCAAAGCTTTCCTTCTACCTTTAACATCATTGGGCCTAGATCTTGTGCTTGACTCCCCTCATTTATAAATAATGTAACATGTGGTACTGAATCATCTACTCTAAACCAAGTATTAGTGAATTCACAGTGTTCAATTTGTAACGCTGCTCCCTCTGGTCCTACAATTATGTAATTTGAAGTCAGACACACAGTCTGTCCTTTAGTTCCTCCTAACCACTCTTTTTCCATTTTTGGATCTCTAAGGGGATAATATCTCATTGTACAATGGAATTCGGTTTCTGGGGAAACTGGTTTCTGAAGTTGCTCTTTTATATACTGTATCTTCCCCACTTTTCAAGTGTATCCCCCACTACCCAATCTATATTCCCTATCCAAAATATGTTTGTCTATTGTTCTTGTTGCTCAGCTCCACCCATTACTAGCATCTGTTTTATACCTGTATTTTTTATATATATCCCTTCAGGAGAGCACCATATCTGTAAGTTCAGTTTAGTTTGCATATCGCATCCCTACCCAACAAATTGACTGGTGTTTGATCAGACACTAGGATAGGAATTTTTATTTCAGAGTCTTTGACTTTTATGCTGACAGGGGCTGTCATTGGGATTAGCTGTGTCAGTCCCGAAAATCCTACTGTCTTGACGTATTTTCCAGACCTGGGGAGGTTAGAGGCATAATTTGGGCTCAAGCATGTGAATGTTGCCCCTGTATCAAGCATAATGGGTATTATCTTGTCCTCTATTTTAACCCGCAGCATAGGTTCTTGGTCAGCATTAGATGATAGCATTGGCAGCTGACCCCTCCCCGTAGGATTTTCTGGGCATCCCTAGTATCCTTGGTCGGGACCACGCCATGGGTTGACAGGTCCTGATACTTGGTGCGGTTGATTCTGAGGTCTCTGTTGCCATGGTTGATTCATCTGACCTTGCAATTCACCTTGAGGCCATGGGTTGACTGGACAGAATCTCTTGATGTGTCCAGGCTGGTTGCATACGCAGCACATGGCTTGTTGGTCTGGGTTTCTCTGCTGGTTGTTGTATTGTCTTCCTCTTCCCGGCATTGTTCTGTTTCTGTTTTCTTGGTGTTCAGGAAGGTAGATAACAACAACAGGTGCATTCGGTTGTTGTGGGTTTCCCGCGTTGACTGGCACATTGTGACCCATGTTGACTGGAGCTTGCTGTATGACTTGTGGCGCTTGACTTGGTATGTTTACAGCAGCCATCACTGCAGACTGATCTTCAACTTCCTTTACTGCAGCCTGTACTGTTAATCAGTTCATCCAGTTGTAGCTGAGTCAATTTTCTTTGAAGCTCTCTTTCTTGATTCTTCAGCTTTAGTTCATTCTTCCTGTACTGTTCCACTGCGTGAGCCACATGGTCGCTGAACTCCTTTGATGTCTTTGAGCCCAACCCGACCACATCTTCCAGCTTGGCTTTTACAGAGGGAGGCATGGCGTCAATTATGGCGGATCTGAACAGTGCTGTTATTACTGGATCCCGTTCAGGGTCTCTCTCCAGCTCTTGCTTCCACTTTCTTGACTGTCTTTGAACATGGGTGACTGGATTTTCTTCATCTCCTATTGGTTCCCCTTTCAGCATCTTCGGATCCATCTGAGTTTGATAATGTTCTCGAAGAGCCCGCCATTTTGCAGCTCTGTGCCGGTCCAATGGTGTGGCATCCATCCTGGTCGAATTGACTGCAGCTCCAAGTCCAGAGGCTTTAAGGATTTCATTAGTCTTTGCACCTGCAACGCTCTTTGCCAGCAGGGCCTTGACATCTCCAATGGCTAGTATCTTTCCCATTGTCTCTTCTTCCAGCAGTCTGATCCATTTGCCAGCCCCTTCATGTAGGTCAGGGAGGCGGGCTATCAGTCCCTCCAGATCTTGTCCTGCCCATGGCACGTACTGTCCTTGATGTCCTTTGATCAGGATGGGGCATTGTAAGGGATCTTCTTCCAGTTGTTCCTCTTCATCTTTATATAGACTCAGTTTGCGTGCTTACGTCTCAAATTGTCTCCTCTCCTCCAGTGTGGTTCGCTTGGGGGTGCTTCTTCTAAAAGGAGGGTTCCAGACACATGCTTGTATTCCCTGTGAGGGCTGGCTGAATTAGATCTTCGTCTTTGATGTTCCAGAAGTCTCTGTTGGTCCCTTTCCATGGAGTCTCTTAGGAGTCTTCGCATGGCTTCAGCTTCTTGGTCGATCTGTTCTTTAGTTATCCGTATATCTCGTTCTATTTCTTCTCGGTCAAGTCTGGCTCGTTGTCTGTCAACCTCCACCTTCTTCCCTGTCTTTCCTCCGAGTTTCTGCAAAGCTTGACTTGCATGGAAATACGGGTTAGACAATGTAGGGCTTCCGTGAGCGTCAATCAGGTGTTTAAGGTCTAAGTCACTTCCCTGACTCCCCTCACGGCTCACAGCATCCCATCTTGATAAAATTAGAGGATCACTCATGTCTGCAGCCTCTGCTCCTCTACAGTCCTGTTTCACCTTTATTTCTTTTTCCTTCTCATTTTCAAAATTCACTTTGCCTTTTATAGCCACTGTTCCAGTCACTAGTGGGAGCTGTTTACCAGTCAAGTCATAGGATGGTGCATATGGGGGTGGGGTCTCTATTATGCTTTCTTTTTTCCCTACTCTCTCTCTAAGTTCTTTTATCAATTGTGCTCCCTTTTCTTTAAATAAATTTAACACCTCTTGTTCTTTTCCCCGTTTCTCATCTCTTTTCTTGCTCTTATCATGGGCTTTGTGATTTCTTTATCAGAGCTCCCACACACAGCCAAATCAAATGTTCCCTCTGCTGGCCACTTAGTATTTAATTTTTTGGTCCTTTTTTCCCACTTTTTTGACAAGTTTTTAATTGTATCCCTACATATCGGATATTGTGATGCAAGCTGTTCTACAGGGGACTCTTTTTGAGGTGACACCGAAGCCATGTTTCAGCACCTAGATATTTGTACCCCACTTAATTAGTTAAGGTACAATCACTTAGTCTTCTGCTAATATTTAATAATTCAGGTATTTGTTTTGTTTTCTTAAAATATTTCAAAATGTTTTGTATTGGTACCTTAGACAATGGCTTCGCGTCACTTCTTCTAGCTTGTTCTATGTACTGCGCTGCCAAATTATGTCTTCCCCCAGATACACTAATTCGAAACTCCAGGTTATGTTTTCCCCAAACCACCGGCCTAGTGCAGTTATATCTCCCACCCTATACAGATAAGTAAGAGATGGAGTCAACTTCACCTCATTGCCCACCCACATGGTTATCAATATGTTAAGTTCCTCTTTGGTGTAGGTATCTAATGTTAGTGGTTCAAATAAATCAATTAAAGTTTTTCATTCTTTTTTGTTTAAGAGCATCCTCCCTCTATTTCCTCTCTTGCCCTTCCTATTGGTCCAGAGCTGCGACATTCTCAGCTGTCACTGACATTTCTTCTGTCTCTTCTCTGCTTCATCGTATCTCTACCCACAGATGACTAATTCTGCTTGGATTATTTCTCAAAACCACCATTACCATCAATCTTGCTAGTGTCCAATTGTCCACTAACACTGGTCTAATATCTATTGCCCTTCCAACCTCAAAGATTATGTCACTTTCCCACTTCACTGGCCTTACGGATGAACCCACCATCATATATACATTTTTCAGAATAGTTGCCCCTCCTAATACCCTAGGCCAACGCTTCCATGCCTTCCTTTTCAGATACAGGATTAATATTGGGTCAATCTTTATTTCTAATGCAGTGAACTGTGAGTCCAAAGGGTGTTTTTTGGAAGATTAAATTTGTTCAGGTGTAGTCTCAGGGTTTCAAGAGTTAACTGTTTTTTAATCACATTACGCCAATCCACTAAGGGCCATTCTCTCTGAAGCTGATCCAAGTTTGTAATCTTTGTAAATTTTTAAAGAGCTCACTTTTCCCTTGGTCTGTTAACTCCTGTCTCTGCCCTTCGTTATCTATAAACTCATTTTCTAACCAGAAGTGATTCTTAATGCCTTTGGTTAGTTTTAATGCCTGTTTAAAATCGTCTTCGTCCTTTCTTTCTCTCTGTACTCTCCTATCCTCTGCCTCGTAATGATCTCTCACTCTGGTCCACATGTGTCTCTTTTTTTTTTTTAAGATGTCAAAGAATAAAAAGCTCTCCTTCTCTGTCACTTCTCTCCCTCCAGTTTGTTAGTATATTCATTCACACACCCGGGACTTCATTCACACACATACGCGTACATTCACTCGTTATTTGATATCTTATGCTAAATGCGGAAACAATGCTTCGTTACTCAGTTCTTGTCCAGCAAAAACTGTGTTTCTCTGTCTAGATCGCAGCGCTTACAGTCTGGCAAATGGCCAAACAGTCGACAAAACCAATTTCTTGGAATATTTCTTGTTCTCTGATATTTATATCTTTGTACTCTTTGTTCACTAATTTGATTTTTATCATCCATTCAATTCTCAAAGCTTTGTTCTTCCATATTTACAATTTTTATATTATTATCTTAATGTTATTGTCCTTATCTTTAGTCTTTTCAAATCCTTGTCTCAGTTTGACTAAATTTGGCTACCATTTGTAGCTCAACACAAAGTAAATTTATTGACTAGTTTTTGACGGTGAGCCCAGAATTTTTGACAAATGATTTATTGATTGGCTGTACGCCCGGACTGGACCTGCAGTATATCTAGAAGGCACCTCTTCTCTGTGTCTTATAATTCTCCTGAAACATAATATTATTTGTATGCTTTTAATCACCTGATTTTATCTGTTATTTTTTTCTATCCCTTCAAAATCTATTTATAATCATTTTATTAAGTTAATGCACCTCTTGTATATATATATATATATATATATATATATATATATATATATATATATATATTTAATTAGTCTCTCTCTACACTGCCCTCCTCACCACTCAGTCTTGGTAAAAATAACCAAACACTTAGTGCACTTTCTACATTTAAGACAAACAAAACACCCGGAACGAACAAACAAATAATAGACTAACAGCCCCCCAAGTGCACTTCTCGCACTTTTTAGCGCACTTCTCGCGCTTTTTTGGCGCACTTCTCGCGCAAAACGCACTTCTCGCGTTTTAAATGCACTTACTCGCATTTACAGCATACTTCTCACGCTTTAAGACAAACAAACATATAAAAATGCAGCACTTCTTTGCATTAAAAGCGTATTTTCTTTACGCCAAACGCGTTTTCGTATGCTGGAATAATTACGTACGTTAAACCACTCTCACACACACACATGCGTTTCTCCAGGATCTGAGAATTGGACCCCTTCTTCTTTTTTTTTTTTTTTTTGGTCAATTGATTTGTCTTTTTAGGTTCTTTTTACGGTGGAGTCTAATATTTTAAAACAATTACTAACCAGGGTGACAGCTTACCGGCAGTGACCACACAAAACAAAATAATAAGCAAAAGCTGCTTACCTTTTTTACGCCGGTCGGCTGTTTTTGTTTTGTGAGATCCCCACCAGGGCCTTGACCACGGCTGCTTGACCCCTTCCCGCTCCTGGCTGGCACCGCCAATTATGTTGTAGCAAATTCTCTATCTTTTGGCTCAAATCTTCAAAGTCAGGTTCAGGTCTCAGAAGAAATCTTTCAGAGTCGAAGTCTCAGGTCTCAGAAGAATAACTTTATTGAGCAGTTCAACAAAGTGAGATGCTGGCCATTTCATCTGATTTCACAAGGGTCAATGCTCAGGTCTTATACTTTCTTCTTGTCTTTTGGTACCCAATTAGCGCTCGACTCGTTATCTTTTCTCTCTTTGCTCCTCCTTATTACTCCGCCTCGATTAAAACACCTGCATCGTTATTTTATTTTTTAATTGGGGCAACCCTCTTTGCGCATGCGTATCTTTTTTAAAAATGGCTTTATACATGATTTTCAGGTACTTTTCCATGCCCTTTCACCCAGTTTCTTCTCCTGTCCTTACCTAACCTGCCTTTTTCATGTCCTTTCACCCAGTTTCTTCTCCTGTCCTTACCTAACCTGCCTTTTGGCCTAGTTTTCTGTTCATCTCCTCCCCTCACGCCTAGTTTTCTCCAATATTACAGCATCTTATATTCAGACCCATGTATGAGACATGTATGAGACAAATGAAATTCCCCAACAACTACTACTAGTCGAATAGAAAACTAGCACTCATTTTGAGGAATGAATGAACATAAACAAACCTGTTCAGAGCGCCGCTGTGCTGGATTGCATAGAACGCTCACCGAATTCTGATTAGTTGAGAGGATGTGTCGCGTTTAGGCTAAAAATAGGTCCGGCGCTTATCGCGGTTTGGAAAGAAACTGCATCTTGCAGTACATTTTAAATGATGAAATATAGCGATTTGGCATGAAACGTTGATGGAGCAGTGAATAGGTTCAGTACACAGCAAAATGACATGACAAACTCATTTTTTTTTAAAAATGGCGTTTAACGCGTTTTGGAAAAGAGCTCTTCATATTTAGAAGAGGCTCTTCAGCTACAGTTAACAATTGGTTTAGATGCAATGATAAGTTTATTAAGCTCTTTATGTCCTTTATTTGTTAAGCACTGCAATTGTTAAAGAGGGACGGTAATCATAAAACGATGATGAATCATAAAACGCTGTCAAAGGTTGTACATTTACAATTGTATTCCTGATGCTATTCCTGAACAGCGGAGACAGATCAGGTAGGTTGTTTGTGAAACTAACTATAGTGGTTGGGATATATGTTCTACCTAGTCGATAATGTGGCGTAATAAGGTAAATATCAGCAGTAGCCTACGCAGTATGCATGTTACAAGGTAGTGATCAGTGATATCATTGCTTTGCGCATGGTTCCGTGCTATATAATTAAATCTAGTGTACGGTTAAAACAACGAGTGGGTCTATTGACATTTTGCTTGACCCCAAAGGAGTTTAGTAAATCTGTAAATGCAACTCCTAACACATAATTTGTATTATCTACGTGAATGTTACAATCTCCGATAATCAATGCTTTATCAAGAGTGACCAATAGGTATGAGAGAAAGTCCCCAAATTATTTTAGGAAATCAACATAGGGCCCTGGAGGTCTATACACGGTAGTCAAAGCAAGAGATAGTAGGGATTTCCTTGTATTTGAGAGTGTAACATTTAGCACAAGCTCTTAAAATGAATTAAACCTGTGTCCTGTTCCCTTTCAAGGGAACTCGAGCTGCGTCGAGACACGGGGGGAACGCCCTGCGTGATTGCGTCGTGAAGCACATGTATAATTAGTCCAATGGAAAAGCGAGACGTCATAGGCGGGTGACGTCACCGACCAGGAAGCTATAAAGCACCCCTGAAAACTGACCGCGACAGCTTCTGTGCCTTCAGCAAGCGCTCTCTGTATACTGTCCCTGTCTATTTATTGTTGTCTGTCACAAGCACAATATTTCACAGTATTTATCTATATATATTAGGGCTGGGCAAGTTAACGCGTTATTATCGCGTTAACGCATTTATTAATTAATGCCGACAATTTTTTTATCGCACGTTAACGCAGTTTTTTTTTATTATTATTATTTTGAAAGTCCGTTGCTCACTGGCTCTGAATACACATAGGCCTACAGTCAAACCATGATCACAGGAGGGGTGGGATGTTGGTCAGCCAGCAAATAACCCACCCAAACAAGCAGTGGAGAGAGGCAGGTTCTCTCTGGTGAACAGTTAAAGGGTTGCGCTCCGCGAGTGAATGACAGGCGCTCTATGGATATTACCTATAAAACCTATAGATAATAACTATTTAGATTCTGGAAACTCTCTAACAGCGAGCTGAGGATCAGTCTCTCTTCTAATGATTTGTGCTGCGCGTCCTTTATAAAAAGTTATAGACAATTCAACTTCGGCAACGAGCGGGCGCGGGCGCGTGCTTGAGGCGAGCATGACCGCAAAGGTTTCACAGGAACGCACCCGCTTGTCGCTGCACCTTGTGCTCGACCACTTCACCTCACTCTTGGCTGATTTATACTAATGCGTCGGACTTACGCCGAAGATTATACGCTATAGACTACGCGTTGGTTTTCATTTATATCTCTGCGTCGTTGTCCGCGTTGACGCGCAATTACACATGCAGAGGGAGCATGTGAAACCCGGGGAGCGTTGTAGCAATCACAGCGCTTGCGGTACACGTAGAATTGACGTTACATTTTTGGAGAGGTGCACGTCAGGGTACGCCGAAGTGTACGCGCGCTACACAGCAACAGCGTAAGTATAAAGTATAAATTGTTTTTTTTACTCTGTTTAATGTAATCTTACGTGGGAAACCATGGCATGACCAAACCTAAGCTACTATAAGTAACGTTGGTCGACTTATATAGTAGTGATCATGACCTCTGACTACTACATAGACTGTTTCTGCTGCTCCCTGATAAAAGATACCTGTTGATACCTGTTCAGAAAAAAAACAAGAAAACTGGACTCGTTTTAACAAACTAGATAAAAGGTAATGCCCTGGCAGTGGCAAATAGCTTTGTTTAAATATTTGATTTGATTACATTAATGTTTAAGTTGAGATTTGAGATTACTGTGTAAAGGGAATACTGCTGGTATAAAAGCACCTTATTTGTTTAAAGTTATTGCACTTTTGTGTATATAGCAGTACATTTAAATCAAAAGTGCGCAATACACTACTTTAGAAGTCATTATTCAATTTTGCGCATAACAATGCGATTAATCGCGATTAATCGCAAGAAAACCATGCGATTAATCGCGATTTAAAAAATTTTAATCGTTGCCCAGCACTAATATATATATATATATATATATATATATATATATATATATATATATAAATGGCGAAACAAGAGTTCGGGCGTTGTGTTGTTCCCTGCCCTCATTACATCATGGGTGGGGACACACATCAGCTTTGTGTGGCTTGTTTGGGAGTGGAGCATGCCCAGTCAGTTCTCGAGGGAGCTGACTGTGTGCATTGCGAACAGCTGCCCGTGAGGACGCTCCGCTCCCGCCGGGCGTTCTTTGAGGAGGATGGTTCGGTGCGTGCTCCCCGAGGTGCGGGTCCCGCTGCTGCCGAGGCACAGCGTTGACTCGCATCTTGGGGTTCGCAAATGGATCTGACTGCGGGGTTTGAGACGGGCTCTGCCCTATCTCAGCCTTCACCTGTTAGATCCAGTGCCTTATCTCAGGGAGAAGCACGCGCTGCGATTTCTTCTCCTCGAGATGAGGCACCAATGCTGCGACATGCCGCGGCATGTTTACACACAATGTCGATTTTACAAGCATATCAGGCTGACCTGCTTAGGGATATGGATGATTGCGAGGAAGTCAGTGCTGACGCAATTCGAGAATTGCGTCGCGCAACAGATCTGTCTCTCCGTGACACCAAGGAGACAGCCAAATCAATAGGCCGTTCTATGGCAGCCCTGGTGGCCACGGAGCGTCATTTATGGTTAAATCCTTCTGATATCAAAGATAGAGACAGGTCTGTTCTTCTGGACGCTCCGCTTTCTTATGGAAGTCTGTTCGGCGACGCTATAAATACAGTCGTCGATAGATTTCAGGAGAATAAAAAACAATCAGCGGCTTTCCAGAGGTTTCTTCCTCGCCGATCTAATATCCCTAAGACTGCTGGGCGGGGGCAGTCTCGGCCATCTACTAGCTCCTCACAGCACCGTGTGCAACAGAAACAAAGCGTCGCCACTCCTCAACTTGAGGCGCCTGGGTGGCGTTTGCAGTCAAAGCCGGTTAGAGGCAGGCAAGATCTGAGGACTGTCATCGTCTCTAAAAAGGCTGCGACAAAGAAGAAGTCCTGACGCCGAGGCTATCAGGCTTCTGAGGGTGATCCCCTCCGGGGAGGGACGGTTTCGAGAAATCGTTCCTCCTCGGCGCCCTCTGGGGAGCGATTCTCTGAGGAGAGTTGCAGCGCTGCCAGTTTGGTTGTTCCCTGCCGGTTCGCCGTTTCAGGGCACCGAGGTGTCAGCGTCCCCATGCGATCCTCCGAGGAGGGTCGTAAAGCAGCCAGTTCGGTTGTTTGCTGCCAGTTCGCCATTACAGGGCACCGAGGTGGCTGTTCGACTAAATCCAGAGGCCAGTATAATTTCTTGCAGCGTGGAAACTACTGCCAAATATATCTCGTTGGGTCCTGCATATAATAGAGGGGGGTTACAGAATTCAGTTCGGTTCTCGTCCGCCCAGATTTATGGGGTTCCTCCCAACCGTGGTGGACCCCGAGCAGTCTCTGGTTATGGAGCAGGAAGTGCTGACTCTTCTACGAAAGGGGGCTATAGAAAGGGTTCCTTCTCCCAGCAGGGAGTCGGGGTTTTACAGCCGGTACTTCATTGTTCTAAAAAAGGATGGGGGGTTGCGTCCTATTCTAGATCTGCAGCAACTAAACCGCAGAGTTCAGAAACTCAAGTTCAAAATGCTTACACTCAAACAGATTGTTTCACAGATTCAGTCCGAGGACTGGTTTGTAACAATAGACTTGAAGGACGCGTATTTCCATATTTCCATTCATCCTCATCACAGGAAGTTCCTGAGGTTTGCTTTCGGGGGAGAAGCATACCAATATCGGGTTCTTCCGTTTGGCCTAGGTTTATCACCCCGCACTTTCACGAAATGCATGGATGCAGCTCTGGCTCCCTTGAGACTCCAGGGCGTCCGCGTGTTGAACTATATCAACGATTGGTTGATCTTAGCTCAATCCGAGCAGATGGCAGTTCGGCATTGAGATGTCGTTCTGTCTCACATGAAAATGCTGGGGTTAAGGCTCAACACCAAGAAGATTGTGCTCCTCCCTTCTCACAGGACCACTTTCCTAGGTGTAGTTTGGGATTCGATAACAATGCGAGCACAATTGTCAACAATTCGTATTACTTCGATTCTCACAGCCGTAAAGAATGTAAAACTAGGCCAGTCACTCACTGTGAAACAGTTTCAGAGACAGTTGGGTCTCATGGCAGCTGCGTTCAACGTAGTAACTTTTGGCCTTCTGTACATGAGACCCTTGCAGTGGTGGCTCAGGACCAAGGGGTTTTCTCCGAGGGGAAATCCGTTTCGCATGATCAAGGTCACGCGGCGATGCCTACGTGCCTTGGTCATGTGGAACAAACCTTGGTTCCTCGCCCAAGGCCCAGTGTTGGGGGCTTCTTGTTGACGCGTAACGCTATCGATGGATGCTTCCCTCACAGGTTGGGGGGCGGTCATGAGTGGTCGCTCAGCGAAGGGTCTTTGGCAGGACCATCTTCTTTCCTGGCACATAAATCGTCTAGAAATGATGGTGGTGTTTCGAGCTCTCAAACACTTCCTGCCAGACCTGAGAGGTCACCATGTGCTTGTCCGTACGGACAACACATCGGTGGTCTCATATATCAACCATCAGGGGGGTCTGAGGTCATGACATCTCTGCAAACTGGCTCATCAGATCCTCCTATGGGCCCAAGGGAAGTTACTGTCTCTCAGGGCAATTTATATCCCAGGGCATTTAAATCAGGGAGCGGATATTCTGTCGAGGCAGGGGCTGAGGCCCGGGGAATGGAGACTTCACCCCGAGGTGGTGAAGCTCCTTTGGGAGAATTTCGGTCAAGCTCAGGTCGACCTTTTCGCATCGTCAGATTCAACACACTATCCCTTGTGGTTCTCCCTCACACACCCAGCTCCCCTCGGGCTGGATGCAATGGTGCAGGTGTGGCTGAGGCTACACCTGTATGCCTTTCCACCGATATCCGGGAGTTCTGGAGAGGGTTCGCCGGGAAGGGGCCTGTCTATTGTTAGTAGCCCCGAGTTTGGTTCTCGGACCTAGTGTCCCTTCTAGACGGCTCTCCCATGGAGATTCCGATCAGGAGGGACCTTCTGTCCCAAGCAGGGGGCACGATTTTTCACCCTCGCCCGGAGCTGTGGAAACTGTGGGCCTGGCCCCTGAGGGGGCTCAGCTCATAGAATCAGGTCTCTCGATTGAGGTCGTGGAGACCATACTCCATTCTAGAGCTCCCTCCACGAGAAATTGTTCTCTGCCTGGTGCAGAGAACGTCTTACGAATCCTGTTATCTGCCCTGTTGGTACAGTACATGATTTTCTGCAAGAACGTTTTTCTGCTGGATTATCTCCTTCCACCTTGAAGGTGTATGTGGCGGCTATATCTGCTTACCACACTCCTGTGAGTGGTGCTTCATTAGGGAGAGATCCTCTTATTACTCGTTTTCTCCATGGTACCCTGAGGCCTGCATTGCGCAATAGAGCACCGACATGGGATCTGGCCGTTGTACTGGAGGGCTTGGCTTTGGCTCTCTTCGAGCCCATTGAAGAGGTTTCAGAAAAGTTCCTTACTCTAAAAACTTTATTTCTCATTGCTATTTCTTCTATCAAGAGGATTGGTGATTTGCAAGCCTTGTCGGTTACTCCTTCATGCCTAGAATTTGCACCTGGCATGGTGAAAGCCTTTCTTCACCCTAGGCAGGGCTATATCCCTAACTTCCCTAATAACGTTACGGGCCCAATTGTGCTGCAGGCCTTCTGTCCTCCACCCTTTAATACACCAGATCAGGAAAGACTTCATCTGCTGTGCCCTGTTCGGGCTTTGGATGCGTACGTGCACAGAGCTGCCCTGTGGCGTAATTCAGATCAACTGTTTGTCTGTTTCGGGTCACTTAGAAAAGGTAACCCTGCTTCCAAGCAGGTTATGAGTAAGTGGATTGTCGAGGCTATTTCACTTGCCTATGAAGCGGCTGGTCAGCCATCACCTTTGGCTGTCCGGGCCCATTCTACCAGGAGTATGGCTACCTCTAAGGCTTTGTTGTCGGGGGTCTCCCTCATTGACATCTGTGATGCGGCGAGTTGGTCCTCACCGCATACATTTGTGAGATTTTATGGCTTGGATCTTGGCTCCACTCCAGGTTCCAGGGTGCTTGCTCCTTAGTGTGCGCAGTGACTTCACACAGGACAGGCATTTGCTACTATGGTGTTGTGGGTATGGTGTTCCCACCGAGTCTCGACGCAGCTCGAATTCCCTTGAGAGAGAACGTCTCAGGTTACGTATGTAACCCTGGTTCCCTGAGAGGGAACGAGACACTGCGTCGCCCTGCCATACTCCCTGCATGCCTGTGATCGACTTGCTTCGGCTTTTCAGAAGCTGTCGCGGTCTGTTTTCAGGGGTGCTTTATAGCTTCCTGGTAGGTGACGTCACCCGCCTATGACGTCTCGCTTTTCCATTGGACTGATTATACACGTGCTTAACGACGCAATCACGCAGGGCGTTCCCACTGCGTCTCGACGCAGCGTCTCGTTCCCTCCCAGGGAACCAGGGTTACATACGTAACCTGAGACGTTTTCTGCAAAACATTAACAATATCTTTAAAGAATGTTGCAACCACCGCCACGACCAATCAGACGGGGCTTGTGCTTATAACAGTGTTGGTGGAGTAGACTGAAATAACTATTATCTGTGATAATTAAATTTACAATAACCCCCTTGGGTGTGAGCAGGGATGGATTGGGAGTAAAAAACAGCCCTGGATTTTCCCCCAAATAGGCCCCACCACAACTACAAACAGCTGCTACTATCTCACAATATTACAGCAGTCAATGTATCGCATTTATTGCAAAGAACATCACAAAATCCATGGTGATTGAAATAAATGTATTATTGTATGAACTCAAATACTTGAAATAAAAAAAAGTATAATAAGACAATGATAAACATAAACCTAGAATCTAGAAATCTGAAACACCAGAACTATTCTACAATTTGAGTATTCATATGTCTCTCTCTGTGTGTGTGTGTGTGTGTGTGTGCAAACATTAAATGGTGATGGTGTGGCGCAGTGGATAAGACACATGCCTTTGGTGTGAGAGACCTGGGTTCGAATCCACTGTGAGACACCAATGTGTCCCTGAGCAAGACACTTAACCCCTAGTTGCTCCAGAGGCGTGCGACCTCTGAAATATAGCAATTGTAAGTCGCTTTGGATAAAAGCGTCCGCTAAATGAATAAATGTAAATGTAAATGCAGACACACAGAAAGACAGACGGCATAGTTTGTGTGTCTATGCCATCTGTCTTTCTGTGTGTCTGCATTTAATGTTGGCGGAGAAAATGCTTCAACAAGTTGTACTACAACAGAACACCTGATTGTGCAAAATGACACATAGCACCATTAGAACTGTCAAATTCTGTTTGTTTTGATGTAGGTTTGTGACCATTTTGTGGGCAATTTAATCCTTTAACGTGCATTGTAACTGCACGGTTGACCTTTTTTCGTGATTAAATTGCTGTAATTAAAACTCGCCAAACCCCATTTTGGGGGCTTTGTCCTTATACCCTTCATTGAAAAGAGTGTGTAATGGCAATTATATCTACTGGCTGGCAATGCTGCTAAAATATATTGTTGCTGAGAAGCTGAAACAAAACCATACGTGTATTGACGCGACGCCTCTCTTTAAACATTGGCTGAAATTGACGCTAAAAGTTGAGGCAATATTTTTTGTAAAGCGGATTTCATGTTCTAGACATCCTAACAGTATTGTCTTAAATGGCAGCAATGTGGTGATAAAATCTTTCTCTGTGTTACCACAGAAAAGTGTGTGACTCGTACCGCTCGATCGAGTTGCCCAGTTAGAGTACTGCACTGGACGTTAGCTAGCTCAGCAATAACTAAATACATAGACAGTCTTCCGAGTAGAGTATAAGCTGTTATAGATGCAAAGGGGGGACCAACTCAATATTAATGTCTATTTATTTAGAATATAGTCCCTTTTTGTTTAATGGTTGGGTATCTAAATACTTTTGTCCATATAGTATATATGTTTAATATTCTATTCTAATGTATTCTTTTGTACATTGGGTGTAAAATATAATCAAATATTAAAATGCATCTAGAGTAATCTTTGGATGAGAAGTTGTTCCTTTGTTTGAACAACAAAACCAATGCTTCGTTACCATATCATATCAATAATTTGTTTTATTATATTTATGTTATATTACATTGACTATTTGTCTTTTACCATAAATTTTATACAGATTGTCACTAGATCTATGATTTATGTTTATTATTTGTAATATAATTTGTCAACTATTTAGATTATTATTTATTATGTTTATTGTTTTTATTATCATTATTTATTTTGTTTGGTTGTATTTGTTTATTTACTTTCATTTGTTTTAGATTTTTATTATATTACGTTGACTGTTGCACTTTTTACAATGGATTTATTGTATGTTATAATAAGAATGTTTTTTAATAAATGTTTTACTAATTAATGGATATTGTTAATGTTTTATATGAAAAAACGCTCTCGGTTACTAACGTAACCTCGGTTCTCTCTAGATGAGGGAACGAGTGTTGCGTAAGCTAGCTTACACTACGGGGAAACCCCTTTTCTCGAGAATACTGAAGCCAAAAATTATCCTTAATTTTGCATTAATTTAAAACGCATTGCTGCACAGAGCAGACCTAGGCAATGTAGCTTGCGCGCCTATTGGTTGCTCTGCGGCAACTGCTGCAACCTATCGATGGACTGTACGTGACGTAAGCACCAATGAGGGCGCGGGTGCCCTTGCGCGTCACGTCCCGCCAGAATGAGCGTGGCTTATGCCTATATAAGCCGAGTCCAGATAGGATGCTCTTTGGTTTTTCACACTGAAGCGAAACCAGAATGTAGAACAAGCACGGCAGGGTTACGCAACACTCGTTCCCTCATCTAGAGAGAACCAAGGTTACATTAGTAACCGAGAGCGTTCTCTTACGAGAGTACTCTCGTGTTGCGTAAGCTAGCTTACGCTACGGGAACCAAATGTAAATCGCCGGTTCATGCTAAGTGCCCACACATGGCCCCAAGGGTGTGCACCCGGGAAACCATACTAGGCAGTGATATTCAGACCAACGAGTAGTGGGCCTAAGATATATCATAATCCTATAACTATAGGAACAAGTGCTTATCACATAATACAGACAGGATGGACCGAAGTCGGCCTGAACTGTATAGCAACTGACTATTATAGCCTGTCAGTCAGGATTAGACTGAAAATAGCTTAGCCTGCAGCGCAGGAACTTCCAGGTTGTAAAACCTTATAAATGTAGATGGAGAGGCCCAGCCTGCCGCCCTACAAATATCCTGGAGTGAAACCCCACTGGACCAGGCCCATGAAGAGGCCACGCCTCTGGTCGAATGGGCTCTGATGCTTAAGGGGCATTGAAGGCCCTTAGACCTATAAGCCAGTGCGATAGCGTCAACTATCCACCTGAAAAGAGTCTGTTTCGAGGTAGCTAGCCCTTTGGTACGGCCACCGAACGAAACAAAGAGCTGTTCTGACTGCCTGAACGCAGCAGACCGCTCAACGTATATCCTCAACGCCCTGATCAGGCAGAGGAGATTAACGTCGCTTTCGCTGTCAGACCCGGGTAGGGCTGACAGGGAGATGACTTGTGCTCTGAACGGAGTGGAGAGCACTTTGGGGACATAGCCGTGTCTTGGTTTGAGGACGACTTTAGAGTCGTTAGGCCCAAATTCCATGCACGCCGCGCTCACAGAGAGCGCGTTTAGGTCACCCACTCACTTGACTGAAGCGAGAGCCATGAAAGCGTTATTAAAAGATAGAACCCGCAGGTCCACTGACTGCAAGGGTTCAAAGGGACCGCCCCTCATAACGTCCAGGACTGTGGAGAGGTCCCAGACCGGAACCATAGAGGGTCGAGGAGGGTTTAGTCTCCTAGCACCTCTAAGGAAACGGATGATGAGATCATTCCTTCCCAGTGACTGGCCATGCAAGGGTTTCAAAAACGCTGCGATGGCCGCAACATACACTTTGAGCGTGGAGGGGACCTGCCCTCGTCCAGAAGCTCTTGTAGGAAGGAGAGGATCTCCGTAACACTGCAGCGTTGCTGGTCTAGGTTTCGAGCTGAGCACCAGCTAGAAAACACTGACCACTTAGAAGCATAGAGCCGTCTAGTAGAGGGCACCCTAGCTTGTGTAATAGTATTAAGCACTTTCACTGGGAGATCAGCGGGTACCCGTTGATGGCCCATACGCGCAGGGCCCATAAGTCGGGGCGCGGGTGCCAAATCACACCCTTGGCCTGAGAGAGGAGATCTTTCCTCACTGGAACAGGCCACGGGGCCGTGCTCGCTAACTGCATCAGCTCTGAGAACCAAACCTGGTTCCTCCAGAGCAGCGCCACGAGGAGCACAGAGCAATTGTTCTCCCTAAATCGCTTGATTACCTGAGGTAACAGCGCGATCGGGGGAAATGCATAGAGGGGGAGGCTGGGCCAGTTGTGGGCCAGCGCATCCCTGTTTCTCGTGAAAAATGTTGGGCAGTGCGCGTTCTCTGCTGACGCGAAGAGATCGACTTCGGCTCTGCCGAACGAGTCCCATAGCAACTGAACCACTTGGGGGTGCAGGGACCATTCCCCTGGGGGAACGTTGTCTCTGGACAGCATGTCCGGACCCACGTTTTGACAGCCCAGCACATGTGCCGCCGTCAGAGAGCGCAGGTTGTGCTGAGACCACACGAGGAGGCGTTCTGCCAGCGCGTGGAGGCTTCTTGATCTGAGACCACCCTGGCGGTTTATGTATGACACTACCGCCATGTTGTCCGAGCGGACTAGGACATTCTGGCCCTTTAAGAAAGGGAGAAAGTGCCCCAGCGCGTTCTCGACCGCTTTCATCTCCAGACAGTTTATGTGTAAGCGCTCTTCCTGGGCTGCCCACAGGCCGAAGACTGGCCTGCCCTCGTAGAGGGCGCCCCAACCTGAGTTGGAGGCATCTGTCGAGATTACTTTTCGTTTCGAGATTGTTCCCAGATCCACGCCTGATCGGTACCAGTCTGCCACCTGCCAGGGTTCCAGTGCTGTCACACAGCTCTGGTTTACCTTGAGGCGAAAATGGCCCGAGGTCCACGCTCGACGCGGGACCTGCGTTCTCAGCCAGTGCTGGAGGGAGCGCATATAAAGCAGACCCAGCCGAAGCACTGCCGAGGCCGAAGCCATAAGGCCTAGCATCCTCTGAAACCTCTTGAGAGGGAGAATACTGCCGACCTTGAAAAGGGCTATTGAGCGTTGTAACTGCAGCGCGCGCTGTGACGTCAGCCGCACTGTCATTGATACAGAGTCTAAGTCTGTTCCCAGAAAAGAGATTGTCTGTCTGGGAGACAGCGAACTCTTGGTCCAGTTGACCTGGAGACCCAAGGCTTGTAAATGTGTGAGTAATATAGCCCTGTGCGCTATCAGTTCCGCCTCTGACTGGGCTAGGATTAGCCAGTCGTCCAAATAGTTCAGTATTCGCATCCCCTTTAGTCTCAGGGGGGCGAGCGCCTCGTCCATGCACTTCGTGAATGTACGAGGTGCTAGGGACAGACCGAACGGCAGGACGGTGTACTGATAGTTCTGGCCCTCGAAGGCGAATCGTAAGAAAGGCCTGTGATGGGGCGATATCTGAATCTGAAAATAGGCATCCTTCAGATCCACTTAAATAAACCAGTCCCTCGGGCGAACTTGCGCGAGGATTTGTCTGGTTGTGAGCATTTTGAGCGATCTCCGCCAGAGGGCTCTGTTCAAGCGTCTGAGATCTAGAATGGGTCTGAGACCGCCATCCTTTTTGGGAACAAGGAAATATCTGCTGTAGAAACCCGAAGCGCTCTGTGTCAGAGGGACGGTCTCTATAGCTCCTTTGCCCAGCAGTTTCGCTATCTCGGCACGAAGCAGATGTGCTACTTCGATTTTCACCGTAGTTTCGACCCTAGCCTCGCTTTATAATGTTCAGTACCCATTGTGACACGCCCGGGATCATTTCCCATGCTTTCACACTTAAAGCTAGGGGGAGAATGATATCTGGGCTCTGGCCGCTGCGTGTGTGTGACACATAGCCTGCGGTGTTTGCATGTGAGCACGCGCTCTGAGAGAGGCGCGCGCGCGCTCTCTGTACACTGAATGCCGTCTGAGTGCGTGTGCGTCACAGAACGAGCCGTGCTTATGTGTAGGGGTGAACACTGAGTAGTCGGCACTTTCTCTACACTTAGAACATCCACGGCGTGAGCCGGGTAGTGTGTCATATGGCAAACAGTGTTTGTGAGTAGGAGTGAGCACTGTACAGTGGGCACATAACCTACATTTGTGACACTGGATGACAAAACCAGTCATATGGGTCATTTTTTGGAAATTGAGATTTATACATCACATGAAATCTGAATAAATAAGCTTTCCATTGATATATGGTTTGTTAGGATAGGACAATATTTGGCCGAGATACAACTATTTGAAAATCTGGAATCTGAGGGTGCAAAAAATCGAAACATAGAGAAAATCGCCTTTAAAGTTGTCCATTTATGTTCGCGATTGTGCTGCATTCACTCACAAAAATAAATGTTTTATACATTTACGGTAGGAAATTTACAAAATATCTTCATGGAACATGATCTTTAGTTAATATCCTAATGATTTTTGGCATAAAAGAAAAATTGATAATTTTGACCCATACAATGTATTGTTGGCTATTCCCACAAATATACCCGTGCTACTTAAGACTGGTTTTGTGATCCAGGGTCACATTTGTAACGTGCGGCGTGAGCCAGATTTATTAAGGTGGGCCGTGAATGAGTGTGTGACACTTTACGGGCCGTGCTTATGTGCGGGGGTGAACACTGGGGAGTGGGCACACTTCCTACAATTACAGCATCTTCGGCGTGAGCCGGATAAACAGACAAAATGCTCTTTCTGTCGTTTATGTGGGTAGCCGTGAAAACGGCCTTTGGATACAGGCGAGCGGGTCGTGTGACGGGCTCGTTGACTGCAGAATGCACTTCTCCAGCCGGCTCTGCTGAGGGGACTGGGAGAATGAGACAAGTTTTCTTTGATGGTGGTCCGGCCGCGGCAGGACTCAACCATCTTCGTCTTCTCCGAGGGGTCAGGAAGACTTTGAGGGCTCGGCCTTTAGGGCTATCTTGGCCCGTGGTCCCCGGGGGGGAGGCGGCCTGTGGCGGTTCGAGGAGCGTGAGCGCTGCTTAGAGTCCCTCTGTTGGCGGGGTGGCGGCGGAGGAGGCGGGGGCTCTGTGCTGCGGCTAGGCGGCTGCTTTTTAGAGCGACCTGTCGCGGAGCTAGAGCGCCTTGGAATGAAGTGTCGCATGGCTTGCGACGTCTTCTGCACCTCCGAAAATCGTTCGGCAAAACCCTTGACCGCCGGGCCGAAGAGACCGGACGGAGAGATGGGTGCGTCGAGGAAGGTGGCTCTGTCGGACTCTTTCATGTCGGACAAAGTCAGCCATAAGTGCCTCTCGGTCACATTGAGGGCCGCCATGTTCCTCCCGATGGCCTGTGCAGCGGACTTGGTGGCTCGTAGAGCTAAGTCCGTCGCGCTTCTGAGGTCTGTGAAGTTCTCAGAATTTGGGCCCGCCTCGTCCATGGTGCGGAGAAAGTTGGCCTGATAAAACTGAAGCACAGCCATGGAGTGAAGAGCTGAAGCGGCCTGACCGGCGGCGGCGTAAGCTCGACCGATGAGAGCCGAAGTAGTCCTGCAGGCTTTCGAGGGCAGAGCGGGTTTACCCTGCCATCCAGCGGAGGACGGGCATAAGTGCGTGGCTGCCGCTTCCTTGACGGGAGGGATGGAGAGGTAGCCTTTGTCCTTCGCGCCGTCAACAACTGAGAGCGTCGAAGAGACAGAAGTCCGCAGCCTGGCAGAAAATGGTGCCTTCCAGCTCTTAGATAGCTCTTCATGCAGTTCTGGCAGGAAGGGAGTGGGCCTCGTCTGAGGCGTCGAGCGGCGACCGGGCTGGTACCCTTAGTAGTATTTCTGGCAGAGTGGAAAAGCCTTCCAAAAATATCTCAGTGGGTTCTGCACACAGTAAAAAAGGGTTATGCTATCCAATTCAGGTGTTGTCCACCAAAATTCAGAGGGGTTCTGCCCACAGTGGTGGGCCCCGAGCAGGCTCTGGTAATGGAACAAGAGGTGAAAGCGCTCCTTCAAAAGGAGGCTATAGAACGGGTTCCTCCTCCCAGTGTGAAGCTAAAATTCAAGATGCTCACTATCAAGCAGATCGTGTCACAAATCAGATCCGAGGACTGGTTTGTCACGATAGATCTGAAGGACGCGTACTTCCATATTTCCATCCTTCCACAACACAGGAAGTTCCTGAGGTTCGCCTTCGGGGGCGAGGCGTACCAGTACAAGGTTCTTCCATTTGGCCTAGCTTTATCTCCCCGCACTTTCACAAAATGCATGGATGCAGCTTTAGTGCCCCTGAGGTTTCAGGGCATTCGTATCCTCAATTACATCGACGATTGGTTGATTTTAGCTCAGACAGAGCAGATGGCGGTTCAGCATCGAGATGTCGTTCTCGCTCATATAAGAAAGTTGGGGTTGAGGCTGAATGCAAAGAAAAGTGTATTATCTCCTTCTTAGAAGACCACTTTTCTGGGCGTCGTTTGGGATTCGGTCTCGATGCGGGCGCGACTTTCTCCGACCCGCATCGCTTCGATTCTTTCAGCTATGAAACAAGTAAAGCTAGGCCAGCTACTCACTGTAAAACAGTTTCAGAGACTGTTGGGTCTGATGGCAGCAGCATCCAACGTTATACCTTGCAGCCTGTTGTACATGAGACCACTGCAGTGGTGGCTCCGGACCAAGGGATTCTCCCCGAGGGGAAATCCCCTCCGCACGATCAAAGTCACGCGGCGCTGCCTTCGTGCTCTGGTCATGTGGAAAGAAACCTGGTTCCTATCCAAAGGGCCTGTGTTGGGGGTTCTTTGTCGTCGCGTAACGCTAACGATGGATGCTTCCCTCACAGGGTGGGGGGCGGTCATGAGTGGTCGTCCAGCCCAAGGTCTGTGGCAGGACCATCATCTATCAAGGCATATAAATTGTCTAGAGATGTTGGCGGTGTTCCAAGCTTTTAAACACTTCCTAGCAGACCTCAGAGGTCATCATGTGCTAGTTCAGTCAGACAACATGTCGGTGGTCTCGGATATAAATCATCAGTGGGGTCTGCGGTCGCGTCCACTTTACAAGTTGGCCCGTCAGATCCTCCTGTGGTCCCAGGGGAAGTTACGGTCTCTGAGAGCTATGTATCTTCCTGGTTATTTGAATGTGGTAGCAGACTCCCTGTCGAGGCAGGGGCCGAGGCTGGGGGAATGGAGGCTCCACCCCGAGGTGGTGGAGCTCCTTTGGTTGAGTTTCGGTCGCGCCGAGGTGGACCTATTCACTTCCAAGGAGACAACGCACTGTCATCTGTGGTTCTCCATCAGTCAGCCAGCCCCTCTGGGGTTGGACGCTCTGGTACAGCCGTGGCCGAGGTCACATCTGTATGCTTTTCCCCCGGTTGCTCTGCTACCAGGAGTTCTGGAGAGGGTTCGCCGGGACGGGGTCAGCCTACTTCTAGTAGCCCCGTTCTGGCCGGCCCGAGTATGGTTCGCGGACCTAATATCTCTTCTGGACGGCTCTCCCTTGGAGATTCCGATCAGGAGGGATCTACTCTTTCAGGAGGGCGGTACGATATTTCACCCCCGCCCAGAGTTGTGGAAACTGTGGGCTTGGCCTCTGAGGGGGCCCAGCTCATAGAATCTGGTCTCTCAACTGAGGTTGTTGAGACCATCCTTCACTCCAGAGCTCCGTCCACGAGGAAGTTATATGCCCTGAAGTGGAAACTTTTCACTTCTTGGTGTGCAGAACACCGGCAGGACCCAGTTAACGGCCCAGTGGGTGCAGTGCTGGATTTTCTGCAGGAGCGTTTCTCTGCAGGGTTATCCCCCTCCACACTAAAGGTGTATGTGGCGGCACTAGCTGCTTACCATGTCCCTTTCAGTGGAGTTTCTCTTGGGAGACACCCACTTATAACTCGCTTCCTTCGTGGCACTTTGAGGCTGAGGCCTGCAGTTCGTATGAGGGTGCCGACTTGGGATTTGGCCATTGTACTAGAGGGCCTTTCTTTGGCCCCCTTTGAACCTATTGAGGAAGTTTCTGAGAAATTTCTCACGTATAAAACTCTTTTTCTGCTTGCAATCTCCTCACTTAAGAGAATCAGAGATTTGCAGGCTCTGTCGGTTGCACCCTCGTGCCTGGAGTTTTCGCCTGGTATGGTTAAGGCTTTTCTATACCCTAGACCAGGATATGTCCCTAAGGTCCCTACTAATGCTGTTAGACCTACAGTGCTGCAGGCTTTCTATCCTCCTCCTTTTGTGTCATCAGATCAGGAGAAACTTAACCTTCTCTGCCCGGTTAGGGCGTTAGACGCTTACGTCCACAGAGCTGCCCTGTGGAGGAAATCAGAACAGTTATTTGTGTGCTTTGGGCCACCCAGGAAAGGGTGTCCCACGTCCAAACAGAGAATGAGCAAGTGGGTGGTTGAGGCCATCTCACTTGCTTATGAGTCAGCCTTCACCTTCAGCCTTAACACTCTACTAGGAGTATGGCTGCTTCTAAGGCATTGTTGTCAGGAGTATCGCTTGAAAAAACACTTGGAACAGATCCACATATAGCGCTTACTGAAGGCATAGAAGCTGTCGCGCTTGTGTTTTGGGGGTGCTTTATAGTTTCCTGGTCGATGACGTCACCCGCCTATGACGTTCCGTCTCTCCATTGGACTGATTCCATACGTGCTTCATGACGCACACACGCAGAGGCGTTCCCACAGCTTGACGCAGCGTCTCGTTCCCTATCAGGGAACTAGGGTTACATACGTAACCGAGACGTTTTGAGAGAAAGTATTTTCTCAAAGAACATAAAAAAATATAAATTTGAAATTTTTAAAATTATTTCTGAGAAAAAAAATCTCTCTCTCAAAACACTTTGAAAAAAAATCTCAAATATATATTTTTTGCTATCAGTGTGAAAACATTTTCTCTAAAAAAAAAGTGTTTCTCTCAAAACGCTTTTCTTTGCTCTCGATGCAATTTTTTGCTCTCGTGTCAGGATTTTGCTTTAGCTGTGAAAATTGTGTCATGAGCGGGGCCACGTTCTTTTTTTCCTATTGGAACGTTCCTATTGGCCAGTCGGGTGGGCATCGTCTTGTCTTGGGAGTCGAACTGAATCATTACACCATTGTTCGGTTCACCTAGATAGATGCCGCCTCTGCTTTAGTTGAGCACAGACAGTCCAATGTTTGGGTAAGATGATGACACACACAACTCGATGGGTACCTGGCTGAGTAAGTTCAGCATCACTGAAGATTAAACATTAAAAAATAGCACTCATGCAAGTTTACCTAGCATGATGGCTAATTAATAATTAGCTTTACTAGCAATTAGCAAGCTAATACTATAATACATATTCATTCATGCATATGAGTTCTATTTTTTATGTTTAATCTTCAGTGATGCTGAACTTGCTCAGCCAGCTAACATCCAGTTGTGTGTGTCATCATCTTACCCAAACATTGGAGTGTCCGTGCTTAACTTAGAGCTTAGATCGGGCCCAAAAAATCAAGCCCGACCCTACCCGAGCCCGTGCACGTTGTGTCCGAGCCCGGCCCGGCCCGACACATTAACTATAATTATGAGCCCGAGCCCGATTTAAACCCGACCATTTTAATACGTTGGTCGTTATAACTGACGTTCTCAACTACTTTCTATGTTACTTTCTCCTCCTCTGTTCTGCACCTCCAAATACTTTCAAGTTAGCCTACGTGTCGCCATCATACACATCAGCATAAATGCTCCTGATAAATTATTTGTTATTAAAGCATTAACACACAAACCACTGTTATAACATAAAAGCAAGCAGGCTACTGCGTGCATGGTTTGGCATGACTGAATGCGCGCAAAGTGCGCTCCCTTAAAAATTCCTAAAGCTGACATCAGTTCATCGCGATCTCTCACATCTCTGTTATTATCAATGAAGCTGACTGCACAATGAATCTTTCATAATATATACACTTTGTTTGTTATAATTAGAGGATTTGCCAGCATACAGAATTCAGCTCTGAATAAAAGTCCGTTTTGAGCAGTGAGGGGAGTCTATCTTAAATGCTTCTGATTGGCCATTGCGTTCAAGAAATCAACACATATGTCTGTGATTGGCTACATCGCTCAACGCTGCAAACATGTTATAAAATGAAACTCTGGCCTGTAAATCATTTGTATTTTGTTTTAATTGTTCTTGTTGCTTTTCTGCAACAGATGAATAAAAATGTATTCGTTTTTATATGTTTTATTGATAGATATTTCTAGTTTGCGGGAGTCCCACAAATCGTTTTATTCTCCCGGAACCCACACACACAGAGTGAGTGCATTACAGCCCGCGCCCACGCTCGCACTTGGCCATCAAATCTAGTCCCGCGCCGCACTCTTTTGCGTTGGGAGTGCACGTCTCTAGATCAAAGGCCCGGCCTGGCCCGAGGATAGTGACGGGAAATATCGGCCCGACCTCGGGCTCGGGCAGAGAATCTAAGCTCTTAGGCAGAGGCGCATCTATCTAGGTGAACCGAACAATGGTGTAATGATTCGGTTCGACTCCCAAGACAAGACGATGCTCACCCGACTGGCCAATTGGAACGTTCCAATTGGAAAAAAAGAACGTGTCCCCGCCCATGACACAATTTTCAGAGCTAAAGCAAAATCCTGAAACGAGAGCAAAAAATTGCATCGAGAGCAAAGAAAAGCTTTTGAGAGAAACACTTTTTTTTTTGAGAAAATGTTTTCACACTGATAGCAAAAAATATATATCTGAGATTTTTTTTCAAAGTATTTTGAGAGAGATTTTTTTTCTCAGAAATAATTAAAAAAATTTCAAATTTATATTTTTTTATCTTCTATGAAAAAATACTTTCTCTCAAAACTTTTTTTAGTCTCAAATATTATTTTTTGCTATTGGCATGAAAACTTTTTCTCTCAAATATTATTTTTTATCTCATGAAATGCTTTTTTGCTATCAGTGTGATAACTTTTTCTCTCAAACTTTTTTTTTTCCTCTCAGACCATTTATTTTCTCGCATGTCATAAAGACTCAATTCTAGCTCCATAGAAAACAATCCTTTTCAGAATCCCATATTGTATTGAAATCCCCTCCAAGTACTAATTTTGCATTGCTATATTGTTCCACTGTTTTTCCAATCTGGTCTTCAAAATTCAAAAATAAAGTTTTGTTTTGTGTGGTAAAATTACTTGCGTAAATATTCCCCAAAATACTAAATTCTGTATTCTTTTCTATACCCAGTATCACCCATCGACCTGAATCATGCATTTTAGTTTGAATTATTTTCCCCTTATATGTACCTTTTAATATTGCAACACCAGCTGATCGATTACTCCCATATGACATCCATAAATCATCCCCCAATTGGCTCTTCCAAAAATTATGATCTGACAAAGATGCGTGTGTTTCTTGAATATAATAAAAATCACATTTAAATTTCCTGCAAAACAAAAAAACTGCTTTCCTTTTCAGCAAATCTCGAATTCCCCTGACATTTAAAGATAAAACTGACAAAGATACCAATGTGCTATATTAGCAACTTTAGATTTAACAAATGTGAAACATAACATGTTCCCAACACCTCAACAGTAGAAATTACAACCCAAATTGACCTTAATAATACTTAAACTAAATCAACACCTTTAGAAAACTATAGGCTATTGTACAAGTGCAACATATTATATTTATATTACGGTTAACAACGATCCATTCTGTCCGTAAACTGAAAGAAATACTCTGTTGTAAATGTCACAAAAATTCAGATTATGACTGCACTTGTCACCATCCTAGTATATAACACGTGCAGAATCGTGTAAATGCGCAGTTCTTTATGCGCGTATAATCATATTCAATCTTTAGGGAGGTATTTCCTTTCCATCAACGAAGGCGCGTACGCCGACGAAGTAAGCCTTCTTCCCTACCTGCCGAGCAGCCTCCACCTTTGGCCACAGTTGCCTACGTATGGCTTTGTCCATAGTCGTTAAATCCTCTCCAAATCATAGCTCCTTGGACCTCAGGTAGGTGCTGGTTTTAGCCGCTTTCCAAAGCACGTCTCGTATAGCCTAGAAATCTAGACGCACCCTAGCGGTAGCAAAAATTATTTTGCAGCTAGTGTGGTCTAGCAACTCTCCGTTGGCATTCGAGCTGGAAAAACTAAACTCTGGTCAGGCCAATCACATCGTGTATAGAGTTGGTGGGCGGGCTTAACATAATGACGGCAGAGTTGTGACGGTTCCGCGTGATTTCCATCGGTGATTTCCCTGCTACTTGAAAACAAAGAAGATGCTGCTGGTGAACAGCGGTCTTTCGAATCGGCTTTGGCCACGACTCTGGATGACTTGGAGTTGAGAGAACGTTACTTAAGAACGTCACATACTTAAAAAAAGGAAGATGTGTTCGGAGTTTTGACGACCGGATACGGCAAAAGTTTAATATATCAACTAGCTCCGCTGGTGGAAAAACGCATGGGACTCACTCAGCCACAACCGTTCGTTGCTCTGGTTGGTTGTAGCGCTGTCCTATTGCGTGCAGAGGGAATTTGAAAGACAACCGTTTTATCCCGGTCCTCGGATTGAGGTATGCCAATTGTGAGTTCCCAGACCTAACATCTTGATGTAGGTCTGGCTTGCCAGGCTACGTCTCGTAAGGATCTGGATACAAACTGGATGATGACCGTTCTCCCTTTCGTGGCGTTTTCTTCAAGTTTTTATTCCGAGTCGGTGTACTGTATCAACATCTTGTTGTATTTTGGTGGTAAACTCTGGAAGAATTGCACAACAGTTATCCACGACTTGTGTCTTCACATCTTCACCTGTCTGCTCAGCCAGACCGTACAATCTCAGATTCCATCTTCTTTTATACCGTTCTATCTCGTTAAGCCTGGAATCGAACTCCGACATTTTCTTACTATGTGCATTACTGACCTCATGCATCACCTTCGTGTCCTTTTTCAAAATTTTCACATCATCTTTGACATCCTTTACTTTATTGAACAGGAATTCCTTTGTTTTCTTTAAAGCTTCAATGCTCACCGTATTTGCCCTTAAGAGCTCCTCTAATCCGTTGACTCTTTCATTTATGCATCGCATGATGTTTTCTTGAATATCAGACAGGGATGGTTCAGTTTTACTTTTCTTCGGATCAGGGGTACTGGGCGTTGAATCCCATAAAGGAACTGTAGTGCCTTGCACTACATATGCATGCACTGTTTGAATGTCAGTGCCGGAAATGTGCATTTCATCGTCTTTGTTCTTCATCTTTGTCAGCGACTTTGTTAATAATTTTTAATAATTAATAATTTTGTCTCGAAGTTTTTTTTTTTTTAGTTTTAGTGCTGTTCATAGGCTACATGCTCTATAGTGTGAGAGCCCGGGGCAAAGGGAACCTGATGTAACTGTCCTGACAGGCGACTCACCAGAACTATTTGCTCAGGAGCAACTGCTGCTGTCTCTCCCTCATCAGGCTCAAGATTAGGGCTACTGCTGCCTGGAGGTGCACTGCTGCTGGCAGCACTATTGCCAAACATCTCTGTTTTAAAAAAAAAAGAAATATATATATATATATATATATATATATATATATATATATATTTTTTTTTTTTTTTTTTTGTAGCTTTTGTCTCTAAGGACTTTGCCAACCGCCTTTATCTTTAAGTTTTAAGAAGGGATAATGCAAAGTAATGAACACATTAAAATACATAAATGTATATATTTTTTAGATTTTGTTCCCTTATTTTTGTATCATTTAGCCATTGCTTAAATACTTGCACAATAATAATTCATTTAAGAAGGCCTTCTCCAGAAGGCCAGTCTACCCCTGGGTGTGAGCGATCTAATTGTTTAGGAGCCCTAGCTTTACAAATTGTTTTTGTTCACTAATTTTGAGATTTTCTGGTTTAATCACAATGATATTTTTTGTAGATCCTATAGATTTATTGTTTGAACACACTAATCGGGGAAGAGACACAGTCTCTATAGAATGTACTACACTTGCACTTCTATCATTTAAGTGGGTGGAACAAAGACTGTGATTTGAGGTTTGACTTACTAGTCATATGGTGCATAACGTCGAGATTTTTCTGATAGCAGATCCACTCCGATTCTGCTGGGGTGCAGGCCATAAGCATGGAAGAGCCTAGGTTGCTCCCAGAAAAGATTCCAATTATTTACAAAGAGCAATTTCTGTTCATTATGCCATTAGAACAGATACATAATAATTTCTTGAGTGATAAGAGTGCAAACAAGACAAGCGACAGCCGAGACCGGGAGAACGGGAGGGTCACTGTCCTGCAGAGTTTAGCTCCAACCCCAATTAAACTCACATGAACAGCTAATCAAGGTCTTACTAGGCATACTAGAAACTAGAAACAGTTACGCTGAGGCAATTTGGAGCTAAACTCTCCAGGACCGAGTTTGGAAACCCCTGCCCTAGTAGCTTGGTTGGATACCCTTGCAACCACAAACACCCTGTTATTGTTTATAGGCCATAAGAGCCACAATACTTTAACAATACCAAGCAGTCAGGCAGAACGCCTCGGTTACGACTGTAACCTCGGTTTCCTGAAGAGGGAACGAGACGTTGCGTCGATTGATGCTAAGGGAACGCTTTACATGTTGATGTATTGAAGCACATGTAAAATCAGTCCAATGGCGTGACGGGACGTCAGAAGCGGGTGACGTCATGAACCAGGAAGTATAAAGCCGGTTCAAAACCCAGCCGCGACAGCTTCGCAGGGTCTGAACAAGTCGCTTACAGGCACGCAGGAGATATGGCAGGTGACGCAACATCTCGTTCCCTCTTCAGGGAACCGAGGTTACAGTCGTAACCGAGGCGTTCCCTTTCAAGGGAACTCGCGTTGCGTCGATTGAAGCTAAGGGAACGTCTATACCAACGCCACCATAGCGAGAAGTGCCTGTCCAGTGTGAAATCAGGGCGAGCAGCACTAGGACGAGAGCACTCGGGACCCTGGTGTAGAGTCCAAGTCCAGAGAATAGAACCTAACGAATGTGTGAGGTGAGGACCAGCCCGCCGCATCACAAACATCTTGAAGAGGTACTCCTGACAATAAGGCCTTAGAGGCCGCCATACTCCTAGTTGAGTGAGACCGAACGGTCATAGGTGAAGGCTGTCCGGTCAACTCATAAGCAAGTGAGATGGCTTCGACCACCCACTTGCTCATCCTTTTGCTTAGATGCAGGGGAACCCTTGTTAGAGGGTCCAAAGCAGACAAATAACTGTTCGGTTTTACGCCACAGGGCAGCTCTGTGGACGTAAGCATCCAACACCCTCACTGGGCATAGCAAATTGTGCCTTTCCTGGTCCGCATCCTGGAACGGAGGAGGACAGAAGGCCTGCAGCACTAAAGATCGGGCCACATTAGTGGGGACCTTAGGAACATAACCTGGTCTAGGATGAAGGAACGCTTTAACCATGCCAGGTGCAAATTCCAAGCACGAGGGTGCAACCGACAGAGCCTGAAGATCTCCTATTCTTTTAAGGGAAGAAATAGCAAGGAGGAACAGAGTTTTTAAAGTAAGAAAACTAGCTGGAACCTCCTCCAGGGGCTCGAAGGGAGCCTGGGAAAGGCCTAGGAGGACACTAGCCAGGTCCCAAGTCGGTACCCTAGTGCGTACAGCAGGCCTCATACCAGAGGGACTTTACCCACAGACATTCCACCCAAAGGAATGTGGTAAGCACCTATGGCCGCCACATAGACCTTCAGAGTGGACGGGGATAGACCTGCAGTGAACCGATCCTGCAGAAACTCCAGCACTGTACCAACCGGGCAGTTAACTGGGTTCAGCTGATGGTCACTGCACCATTAAGTGAAAACCTTCCACTTCAAGGCATAAAGTTTCCTCGTGGAGGGAGCTCTGGATTGTAAAATGGTCTCCACGACCTCGGTTGAGAGACCTGACCCTATGAGCTGGGCCCCCTCAGAGGCCAAGCCCACAGGTTCCACAGTTCGAGACGAGGGTGAAATATAGAGCCCTCTGCTTGGGACAGAGAGTCTCTCCTGACGGGAAGCTCCATAGGAGGCCCGTAGAGGAGAGACAATAGATCTGGGAACCGTACTCTGCCCGGCCACCACGGGGCTAAAAGAAGCAGGCGCAGATGGTCCCTGCGAACTCTCTCCAGAACTCCCGGGAGCAAAGCGATCGGGGGAAAAGCATACAAACGCAGCCTCGGCCACGTCTGTACCAACACATCCAGTCCGAGAGGAGCTGGATGCGTGAGGGAGAACCAGAGTGGACAGTGAGACGTCTCTCGAGACGCAAACAGATCCATTTGAGTCTGGCCGAACTCCCTCCATATCTGTTCCACCACCTCAGGGTGGAACATCTAATCCCCGGGCCTCAGCCCCTGTCTCGACAGGATGTCTGCTCCTAGATGACTTATATAGGTGACCACCGATGTGCTGTCTGTGTGGACCCACACATGGTGGCCCCTGAGGTCTGGTAGGCCCTAAGTCGAGCGTCCTTCCAGGATCGCTACCCAGCCCGTGAGGGAGGCATCTGTCGTTAGCATCCTGCAACGACAAGAAGCTCTCAACATGGGGACCTGGGACAGGAACCAAGGCTTCTTCCACATAACCAGGGCACGTAAGCATAGCCGCGTAACCATGATCATGCAAAAGGGTTGCCCCTCGGGGAAAACCCTTACCCTGAACTGAGCGTCCTACCAGGATCGCTCCCCCAGCCCGTGAAGGAGGCATCTGTCGTTAGCATCCTGCGATGACAAGAAGCTCTCAACACAGGGACCTGGGACAGGAACCAAGGTTTCTTCCACATAACCAGGGCACGTAGGCATCGCCGCGTAACCCTGATCATGCGAAAGGGGTTGCCCCTCGGGGAAAACCCTTTGGTCCTGAGCCACCACTGCGAGGGTCTCATGTACAGCAGGCCAAACGGTATCACGCTGGACACAGCTGCCATCAAACCCAACAGTCTCTGAAACTGTTTCACAGTGAGTGACTGGCCTAGCATTATTCTTTCCACAGCTGACAGGATGGACTCTATGCGTGCCGGAGACAGGCGCGCCCGCATCAACATAGAATTCCACACTACCCCTAGAAAAGTGGTCTTCTGTAATGGAGAAGGCACACTCTTCTTGGCGTTTAGCCGTAACCCCAGCTCTTTCATGTGGGTGAGAACGACATCTCGATGCCGAACCGCCAACAGATGCGACTGAGCTAGAATCAACAAATCGTCGATGTAGTTCATGATGAGAATACCCTGAGGACGCAGTGGTGCCAGAGCTGCATCTACGCATTACGTGAAAGTGTGGGGTGATAGTGCTAGGTCGAACGGAAGAACTCGATATTGGTATGCTTTGCCCCCCAAAGCAAATCTCAGGAACTTCCCGTGATATGGGAGGATGGAAAAGTGGAAGTATGCATCCTTGAGATCTTTCGTGACAGACCAGTCCTCGGAGCTGATCTGTGGCACGATTTGTCTCAACATTTTGAACTTTAGTTACACGACGGAAACGTACAGAACTATTAAAATCAAAATGGGACGCAACCCCCCATCCTTCTCAGGAACGATGAAATACCGTCTGAAAAACCCGGTGTCCCTGCTGGAGGGAGGTACATATTCTATGGCCCCTATGTCCAACAGGATTTTCACTTCTTGTTCCATTACCAGAACCTGCTCGGGGCTCACCACGGTGGGATGAAAGCCCCTTATGGTCTGCAGGACCTAACGAGAAATATTTGGCAGTAGCTTCCACGCTGCCAATAATTCTACTAAAGGTACCAGCCTCTCGAGACTGGTTTCTGGATTCAGTTTTTGTTGAGCAATCAGCCCATCGCCCTGTAACGGCGAACCGGCAGGGAACGACTGAACTGACTGCTCTAGGACCCTCCTCGGAGGGAGCGGGCATCCCAGGGCCACTACGTTTCCGGATGGCACCTGAGATATGTGCTCGCTGGAGACCGCTGCGCCCTGTAACACACGAGGTGGCAGGGTTAGCATAACGGTCCCCCGAGGGCACCGAAGGGAGACGGGCACCGTAAAATGAGGTGTTAACCGCTCTGCTTCGGTGGGGAACTGCCCTCGATGGCCTTCGCCCTCGGATGTCAGGCCTTTTCTTTGCAGCTTTCTTGGAAATAATGACGGTCCTCAGATCCGTCTTACCCCTTGAAGGCTGCTGTTGAGCGCGCTTTCCGTGTCCCCAGTCTTTTTGTGGGGGAACACGGGAAGCCATGCTCTGTTTTTGTGTGGCACGGTTTTTAAAAGTTTGGGGCTGCTCCCGCTCAGCAACCCCAGAGACATGAGTCTGGCGAGGGAGAAGTTTTTGGAAGGCAGCCGTTTCTTGTATGGCTGACTCCTGAACCCTCTCGACGACCGTGTTCACTGCGTCGCCGAAGAGGCCAGATAAAGAGATAGGAAAATCCATAAAAATATTTTCTCATTTTCTTTAATATTGCTCAAATTGAGCCAGAAATGTCTCTCAGTGGCCACCAGGGCTGCCATAGACCGGCCGATTGAAATAGCCGTCTCCTTGGCGACCCTGAGAGACAAATCTGTGGCTCGACGCAGTTCGCAAACTACGTTCGGGCCAATAGCCCCGCCCTCATTAATGTCTCCTAACATTTCAGCCTGGTAAGCCTGCATCAGCGACATTGTGTGAAGAGATGCTGCAGCCTGACCAGCCACTGAATAAGCCTTACCCACCAAAGCAGAAGTTAATCTAACTGGTTTAAGGGAAGATGCAGATTCAGGGGAGAGATAGCTCGCGAGCGTCTCTTCCACCTTCGGCATTTCCCCAAATATCCGTGCTCTTTATATTGTGAAATAGAAGAGTAGTGTAATGACTGTGCACTGTACATTCTATATGACACAGGTTTCGTCCACGATCTCGACACCTCAGTGTGGAGATCGGGAAAAAACGGAAGGCTCAGGCATTGAGATTGTGAACGAGAGGACAGGAAGCGTTCGTCTAGTTGGCTTTTTAAACGAATGTCCTGCTTAGCTGCCGGTCAAACGATATGTATTCTTTCGACCGCTCTCGTTACAACCTCAACGAGCTCCTCAAAAACATGAGACTGAGGTGGCGAATCCTCAGTATCACGAGCATAAACACTAACAACATCCAGTCCCTCGGAACTGGATAGCTGTAGTGTTTGTGCCTGTATCGGGGTGGAAGAAACCGCAGCGCGTGCTTCCGAACCCTGATACGAGGCATTAGATCTGTCAGGTGAAGTCAGAGATAAGGCAGAGCCCGTCTCTAACCCCGCTGACAGATCCATTCGCGAACCCCAAGTCTGAAGTCTTCGCTGTGCCTCGGCAGCAGCGGGACCTGTCCGCAAAGGAAACACAATACAGTGCTCACAGTCAGCGCCCTCGAGCGCTGACCGTGCATGCTCCTCTCCCAAACAAACAACACATAAAGTGTGTGTGTCCCCTCCCGTTAAATAACGCAGGCAGGGGAGCACACACACTCTAAACTGCTGCTTGCTCGCCATAGTCTTATAAATATATATATATAAATATATAACAGACAACACCAAATAACAAGGACAATTTCACATAGAGCGCTTGTGAAGACACAAAAGCTGTCGCGGCTGGGTTTTGAACCGGCTTTATACTTCCTGGTTCATGACGTCACCCGCTTCTGACGTCCCGTCACGCCATTGGACTGATTTTACATGTGCTTCAATACATCAACACGCAAAGCGTTCTCTTAGCGTCAATCGACGCAACGCGAGTTCCCTTGAAAGGGAACCCCCTTACAATGCCAGCAACAGCCATAAAACCTTAGCAATGCATAGCAACCAATGGGGATTGACTATCCAGCACCTTGGCAATTCCTAGCAACCAGCCAAAATATGGTAGCGACAGTATAGCTACCGAATATCATAGAGACTCTTTTGACTTGGGCTTATGTACTGAGGATCCATTAGTGATTCTTTTTTTCCTTGTTCCAAGGAATGGATGCACCATTGATGTGCCATGGAATAAATTAAAGCTCACTTTAAAGCTTGCTTGCTTAAGTGGCTGATATAAACAACAAAACACATGGTAAATTGTGTCCTTGCTGTCCTTTAACATTAATGATAAATCTTACCTTATCAACTGTCTGAAATGTACATCTCATGGATGTACAACAGTTCCAGTCCTCATCATGGTTGTTTACAATGAACATTTATAACCGCAAGTACAGGCACCTACATTTGCTGTGCACCTCTAAAGTATTAACCTAATATTATTTCATTTATTTCTTGATGGTCACTGTGTTGATAGCAACTAAAATGTTGTCAAGATCTTAGTTAATTTGTTTGTAGAAATGTTAGGAAGAGTTCACTTTATAAAAAATATACAGTAAATTATTACAACTCTTATGTTATTTTTTTCCCATGTAAAACTCTGTGTTCTTGTAAGAAAGGAGCATCACCTGGGAAATACCAGTAACACCTATACTTGTAAATCTACGTTCTAATTCTGTTTACATCAAATAAGGCAGTTTCTGTGACATACAGTAGATGACAATTCAAAGAACAGACTCCAATATTAGATCAAATCAAACAACTAGGAGTTACTTTAATGGAGTATAAATGTCATGTCCTAACAACTCCTATTATGAAGTATCCAGTTGTTATTGATACTGACAGGTCAAAGTCACCTTCTGTTTAGTGGTCTGAAGAAACCACTGCATTAGAGAGGTGAGAAAATAAATAAATAAAAAATCCCAAATGGAAACACTTATTAGTGGCAAGTTACACATATCAGATATTATTCAAATATAATTGTATTATCAATAACATATGGTAGATGTAATTATTATATAAGTAGGTCATTGCTGTTACTTATAGTATGCTCCTCGCACAGTTACAATTTAATCTTATATTACACTGTATCCCCTGCTAAATGTCTTATACAGTAGCTACAATGAAATTAACGGAAATACAAAATACCAAGCTTATGTCTTTTTTGATCACGTTAAAATGTGGGGGAGGTGTGCATTACCATTAGCTCAAAGAAGGGATTATATTCACAGTCTCTTGGTACATTAAAGATTGACAGTAGGAATTGCAGATTCTATTGGTGTGTTTCTGCATGAATTAAGGCCATCCCTCAATCACAGATTGTTTATAAATTCTGTACACACCAGATTATGTGTCAGTTATGGCACTATTTTATGCCACCCTCCTCACACTTTGGTTTCTGTTGTGTATTGGTGTGCAGAGTCAGTATAAAAATAAAGATAGGTGCATCTATCAGGGAGATGATGATACATACATCTTTTATCAGGGGGGGGGGGTGGTTTTGGGAGGGCTCTTTCCTTTGCATTTCAGTCCTGTATCATCGGTTTCTTCTTTTAGGACCAAACCTAAAGCTACTAAGTATAAATTGTGTGTTGTGTATATTTCTCCTTATAGATGATGCGTGAAAGAATACAATTGTTAAAAATTGTTCTTAGTGCATAATGCATATTTGTTTGCTGCATTGCAGTTGTTTAATTCATTAAAATTCAGTAAAATTCATGAAGTGTTTTTGAAATCTGTTGCAGCTTTACCCCTCGAGCACTGAGGTGGATGCAGACGATGATTTTTGCTGTGAGAGAAATAAACCAGCGGCAAGACCTTTTGCCAAACCTATCTCTGGGCTACCACATCAGGGACAGTGGTGATGACATACCTGTATCTGTCAAGAGGTCTCTTCTCCTGGTTAATGGACAGCCAGAGAGGGACAGTGGACAAAGCTGTGAAGACACACAAAAACAGCCAAGCCCTGTAATTGTGGGAGAGGCATCATCAGGAATATCCATGGCTGTTCTGAGAAGTCTAAGCTCCTTCAAAATACCTTTAGTAAAACAATTTTTTTAACATTATTTTATTAACAATAATACAATTTATTTGTCTTAGTAAAGAAAATTGTGATTATGTATTGATGCATGATGCTTTATCATTTAGATTAACGTGCATAAATGTGCATGTTTTTATAATTTATTATATATGTAAATATTGATAATTTTACAATATACAATATTATGTTGATATAGATGTTGCCTTGTACTGCTATTGCACTGCTAATCTTACTGTTTTCACATTTTAGGTGAGCTACTTTGCATCTTGTTCCTGTCTCAGTAACAAGAGAGAATTTCCAGCATTCATGCGGACAATGCCAAGTGATTTATTTCAAATTAAAGCTTTGGTAAAACTTGTTCATTATTTTCAATGGACATGGGTCGGGGTGATCGGTGTGGATACAGACTATGCTCGGTTTGCCATCCAGCTCTTCCTGAAAGAGTCAGAAAAATTTAATATTTGTCCTGCTTATGTCAACCTTTATCCTGTTGCACTGACACAAGATGCAGCAGAGGAACTCGTGAACATTTTAAAATCTTCTTCTGCCACTGTCATAATAAGCTTCTCTGTGGACTCATATCTGCATGGTATTCTGAAAGAGTGCAGACGGCAAAATGTTACTCATCTTCAGTGGATTGCCAGTGAGGCCTGGGCCACATCAAAAGCCCTCTGGGAGGATTTTGGTGATCTTTTAAAGGGAACATTGGGGTTTGCCATACGGAGAGCTGATATCCCACATCTTGGCAGTTACCTCAGAAGAGTAAATTTTTCTGTTGCTCAGACGTCCCATTTCCTATCTGAGTTTTGGGAAGAGACTTTTCTTTGTCGGCTGAATGGGTCATTAAATACTCATGTACATGGAGAAGCAGCACAGAACTGGCCACCCTGCAATGACAGTGAGAGTTTGGATGATGTGTACACTCCTTATTCAGATGTGTCACAACTCAGAGTGTCCTACAATGTTTATAAGGCTGTGTATCTAATAGCACATGCACTACATGACATGAGCACATGTGTCCCAGGAAAGGGCCCCTTTCAAAATGGGACATGTGGGAGTCTGTATCAAACTCTGCCATGGCAGGTGTGTGTGTGTGTGTGTGTGTGTGTGTGTGTGTGTGTGTGTGTGTGTGTGTGTGTGTGTGTGTGTGTGTGTGTGTGTGTGTGTGTGTGTGTGTGTGAGTGTGTGTGTGTGTGTGTGTTGTGTGTGTGTGTGTGTGTTACTTTATATTTTACATTCTCCTCCTATAATGTGTTACTAATGAATTATTATTGTGCAAGTATTTAAGCAATGGCTAAATGATACAAAATTAAGGGAACAAAATCTAAAAATATATATATACATTTATGTATTTTAATGAGTTAATTACTTTGCATTATCCTTTCTCCCAAACTTCACATTAGCTCCTGCACTACATGAAACAAACACATTTCACAACATTAGGGGAAGAGGTCAGATTTGATGACAACGGTGATCCAGTTGCATCCTACGATCTGATGAACTGGCAAAGAGGGTCTGATGGCTCCCTTCAGCTAGTGAGGGTGGGATTCTATGATGCTTCCCTTGAAGAAGTCAAGGACCTAATAATAGATGAGCCAGTAATTATGTGGCACAGAGGAGAGAAGGTGTGTGCCATCCCACTCATCACAAGATATTGTTTACTATGTTTGCTTTTCATTCAACTCTACTTAATGTTTATTGCTGAACTTAGAAGTATCCAGTTTCATAATTTTAAATGGAAATGCACTGTTGATTTTTTTTCTATACTAAACATATACACGTTTTAATATATTATACATGTGTACATTTTCATTGTTTTATGTACATCAGGGGTGTTCAATCCTGATCCTTGAGGCTCACTGTCCTGCAGAGTTTAGCCTCTTCTAATTAAACACACCTGAACCAGCTAATAAAGGGATCTAGCCCAATATCCATACTTTTAGTTCCCTTTCAGTAGCTCACGTTCGACGTGACGACGTAATTGGGATCACTTCAGGGAGCCCTATCAACTTCGAGTGTCTACAGAACGAGCCAATGAACGTTGACGTGCGTGAAAAGCGTCACGCGCCCCGCCCCGCAGCGCGAGTATAAACAGGAAGCGGGCGCACACACTCATTGTCTTTCGCTTCGGAGCCGAGCTTTCGTTTTGACTCTGAGTTTCTGCAGACTGCTGCAACGTTGAAGACTGCTTCAAAAGGAAAATACTCTGTTCCAGTGCTGGTGTGAAGGCGCGATCAGCGGTGGACCCAAGCATTACAGCTCACAACTGCTGTTTTCACAGCATTGTTTGTGTGTGTCTGTGTATGTGTATGTGTCGGTCTTGGTGGGCGTTCCTCTTTGAGTGTGTACCCCGATTACACCGCAGCTATCCCTGGGTGCTTCAGCACTAAGAGAGTTATTTTTTCTTTTTTATATATTTTGTTTTCAACTAAAAGAGCAACACAAGCGTGACCTGCGTCCTTTTCAGGATGTCATTCCGCTTGTGCGTTTCTGGATGCGGTCGTTCCCTGGTGCCAGCAGACGGCCACAATTGTTGCCTCTCGTGTTTGGGCGTTCAGCACGCTGAGGCAGCTTTTGTGAATAGCTCATGTTCTCATTGCGGGAATATGACTATGGCAGCGCTAAGATCAAGACTCGCTTACCTCAAGGGAGGTGCAGTCCTCTCGCCAATGCCCAGATCTAGTGTTTATTCTGGACCTCAGAATAAACCTACTTTTGCGCATGGTCAGGGTGATCTGAGGATTACCGTGAGGGCTTCCCCGCCGAGGCAATCTCCGCGGACCCCTCACGCCTCTCAAGCGCTGCCGCCGTTGGAGCTTCCAAAGGAACGCGCTGGTCCTTCTCATGGCCACACAGCTGGCCCCCGGGCCTATGTAAGTATGCGTTTCCCCCAGTGAGCCTTCTTGCACAAACCTTGTGCAAGGTCAGGGAGGACAAGGAGCAGGTCTTGTTAGTTGCGCCGTATTGGCCCAACCGGACCTGGTTCCCGGAACTAGTGCTCCTCGCGACAGCCCCTCCCTGGCTCATTCCTCTGAGAGAGGACCTGATCTCTCAGAGATGGGGCACCCTATGGCACCCACGTCCAGACCTCTGGAAACTCCATGTCTGGTCCCTGGACGGGACGCGGAGGTTCTAGGTGACCTTCCCCCGGCGGTAGTTGACACCATCACCATCACTCCCTCTACGAGGCACCTCTATGCGTTGAAGTGGAACCTGTTCATTGACTGGTGTTCTTCTCACGAGGAGAACCCCCGAACTAGCTCGGTCAGAGCTGTGCTTTCCTTCCTGCAAGATGGGCTGGAGCGAAGGCTGTCTCCCTCCACCCTTAAAGTGTATGTTGCCGCGATTGCCGCACATCACGATGCAGTTGAAGGTAAGTCGCTGGGAAAGCACGACCTGATCGTCAGGTTCCTGAGGGGGGCCAGGAGACTAAATCCTCCTCGCCCACTCTCTATACCCTCTTGGGATTTGTCTCTGGTCCTTTCGGCACTTCAGAGACCACCCTTTGAGCCTTTGCAGTCAGCAGAGTTAAAAATTCTGTCCTGTAAAACAGTTCTCCTGGTTGCATTGGCCTCTATCAAGAGGGTAGGGGACCTGCATGCATTTTCGGTCGACGAATCGTGCCTGGAATTCGGCCCGGCTAACTCTCACGTAATCCTGAGACCCCGGCCCGGATACGTGCCCAAGGTTCCCACCACTCCCTTCCGGGACCAGGTGGTGAACCTACAAGCCCTGCCTTCGGAGGAGGCAGACCCAGCCCTGGATTTTCTCTGTCCCGTCCGCGCTCGGCAGCTGTACGTGGACAGAACGCAAAGCCTCAGGACCTCAGATCAGCTCTTCGTCTGTTACAGAGGCCAGCAGAAGGGAAAGGCTGTCTCCAAGCAGAGGATGGCCCACTGGATAGTGGATGCCATCGACTTGGCTTACGAAGCCCAAGGTGTGCCTTGCCTGCCTGGGTTGAGAGCCCACTCCACTAGGGGCGTCGCTTCTTCTTGGGCGCTGGCACACGGCGCCTCGCTGACAAACATCTGTAGAGCTGCAGGCTGGGCGACACCTAAAACGTTCGTTAGGTTTTATAGCTTACGTGTTGAGACGGTTTCTTCCTGTGTGCTCGCTTCATCCAGCCGGTAACACCGAAGTTCCCGCTCTAGTGTCGGCTTGCTGCGCCACTCCCCTCCACATGGAGCGGATACGTGCGCTTCTTTGCTCCATTCCAGTTCCCCACTCAGGCGAACCCTGTAGAGTTCCTCCGCACCCCCTCGGCAGTCAGACATTGCGAAGCGTCTGACGCCAGGCCTAGTGCTCGTATGCTTGTGTAACTTGTGCTAGGCTGGGTTCCATATGTGGTGATCCCTGCGTCGATCCCATATGCGTATTCTTCTACGATCAGCTCCCTGCGGTGAGCCCGTGTCTTTCCCTTGGCAGAGTCTGCTCTGCCGTCACTGTCTGGTGCTGCCTCCCCCTTCTCAGGCTGGAGCCACCCCAGTGACATTCCATATGTTGCACTGCCCCTCCGGCCAGTCCATATGTGTATTCTCCACATGTTTCCTCCCTTCGGGCAGGATGTGGCTTCCGCAGCGTCCCTCTCCCCTGGAAGGCACGCTTTCCCAGTGTTATCCAAGAGTTCCACTGTGTGGGGTATACCGGAACAGCAGTGAACTCCCTCTACGCAGGTCTTCCGCCCCAGCCAGATGGGGGTCTGAGAGTCTTCCATAGGGCGCTGGATGTGGCAGCAACCACTGCGTTTACCATGGGATCACAATTACGTCGTCACGTCGACGTCACGTCGAACGTGAGCGACTGAAAGGGAACGTCTCGGTTACTAATGTAACCCTCGTTCCCTGAAGGAGGGAACGGGAGACGTGACGTCCCGCCGCCACGGTTGCTGACCATCGCTGTACGGCCGCCACAATCTCGGCTCCTCAGCGAAAAACAATGAGTGCGTGCGCCCGCTTCCTGTTTATACACGCGCTGCGGGGTGGGGCGCGTGACGCTTTTCACACACGCCAACGTTCATTGGCTCGTTCTGTAGACACTCGAAGTTGATAGGGCTCCCTGAAGTGATCCCAATTACGTCGTCACGTCGACGTCACGTCTCCCGTTACCTCCTTCAGGGAACGAGGGTTACATTAGAAACCGAGACGTTTTGGCCAATAACAAGAAGTAAGTGCGCAAGACTGTCCAAGGTCTGGTAAATGCCAAAGATCAGTGCCCTTGATGTACACTAAATCCACAGTATCTCTAATACCACTTTGATGCTAAGCATATCCCATGATGCATCATGTTCAAGAACTCGGATGCTCTGAAAATTGGAGATGTTGAAAAAAATCAATTAGATATTGGGCTAATTATGTAAAATGTAAAATGTGCAGCGCACAGACAAATGTTGAGGTTGTAATGTTCAGGAACAGTGTTTAAAATAAATTTTAACCACTCTAAGTTCGTCAGCCTTAGGACAAACTTTTTCGGGGTGGAAAAAACAGCGACAACACTCTTCATCTTCTCTAATGTAATACAACCAGACCTCGCCAACTTTTTTGCGTATTCCGTGGGCAGAGATTATTTAAATATTAGCCCCGCCTCCACTCACTCACACCAACTCAGAGATCCACTTGTTGAGGATCACACATTGACGTGATTGGTTACAAGGTAGTTTGTGACGTCAGAAACACCAGCGATTTCAAACCACGTTTTTGAGACTGTCTTTGGTTCACTGCAGTTTTAAGGAGAAAATATTCATCAATGGTGTTGACTTATGAATTTGCACATGGCTTGTCTTAAACCATATTAAAAACACCACATAGTCATATAAACAACATTAAAAACTTGATTTTCACCACAGGTTTTTTTTTTTTTTTTAATATCTCCCTTTGGAGTGAACTTTGAGCTTTGTAACCTTGCAAATCTTTTTTATGCTCAAACAGCAACATTACACACTAACTAAAGCTGAAAAAGTGAAAAAGCATAATAGGACCCAATTAAAATCAAAATGAATAAATTAAGCTCTTTTAAAAAAAGCTTGTATTTTTGCAACACTGCAGTCTTCATGTCACTTGAACAATTAGGCCAACTACAGGAAATAGTATTATGAAAGTAGACAAGCGCTCAACTGCAAAGACTGCAAGTATAGGTATTGGGGCAGGCCAACGACCTTCAGATTCACTAGAAACCTCAAGCAGCATAATTTGATACCCCTGATTGAGATGATCCTGCAACATTTTAAGTTATTTAGAAAATTGTGCATGAATTGTGGTTATCTGACAAAATTTCCCTATACAAAGAGTTAAGTAAATGTAGCGTTGTTCTACTGCTTGTTCTGTTGTGATCATTAGGCACCAGAATCATTGTGCAGTCAAAGCTGTCTGCCAGGCTCCAGGAAGGCCATACAAAAAGGAAAGCCAGTTTGCTGCTTTGACTGCATATCGTGTGCTGAAGGAGAGATCAGTAATGAAACAGGTGTGAAGTTCTTCATAGTTCCTCACTTAATGGTTTTCTGAGAAGAAGGGAAAATTGGTGTTTTATGCTTCCCCTTCCCTCCAATGTTTCCACAGACTCAAATGATTGCCTGACATGTTCAAATGAAACATGGCCAAACCAAGCTCAAAACCAGTGCATTCCCAAAACTTTAGAGTTTTTGTCCTTTCAGGAGCCTTTGGGAATAATCGTATGGGCATTTTCAGCATTCGGGGCCTGTGCAGCATTAGCAGTGCTTGGTGTGTTTATAATGTACAGGAAAACACCAGTCATACGAGGAAATAATATGGAGTTAAGTTTCTTTCTCCTCCTGTTCCTCTGCTCATGCTTTCTGATTGGTCTGACATTTATAGGGAAGCCCACTGACTGGTTATGCCGGACTCGGTATCCAGCCTTTGGAATCAGTTTTACTCTCTGTATTTCATGCATCTTGGCAAAAACTGTAGTAGTTTTAATGGCATTCAGGGCCACCCTCCCTGGCAGTAATGTCATGAAGTGGTTTGGCCCTGCTAAACAAAGATCAAGTGTAATCTTGTGCACTTTTGTGCAAGTACTTATTTGCATAATATGGTTAACATCTAAGCCTCCTGTTGCAGCATATAAAACCAAGTTCATGAGTGCAACAATAATTGTTGAATGTGCTGTAGGATCTGAAATTGGTTTTTGGTGTGTGTTAGGATATATTGGCCTCCTTGCTTCTTTGTGTTTCTTGTTAGCATTTTTGGGCAGAAAACTACCAGACAACTTTAATGAGGCTAAATTTATCACATTCAGCATGCTTATATTTTTTGCTGTGTGGATAACATTCATTCCAGCTTATGTGAGCTCTCATGGAAAGTATATGGTTGCTGTCCATGTCTTTGCTATTCTAGCTTCTGCCTTTGGTCTCTTGCTGTGTATATTTGCTCCTAAGTGTTATATAGTACTTCTGAAACCTGAGAGAAATGACAAAAAACATATGATGAAAAAGTAGTACTTTTTTATTTAAGTCCAGTTCATCAGGTTACAGGATTAATGCTTACAGGGCTGAACGTATGTGCGCAAAATGCATTCACGCCATGCTTTTACTTACAGGGATAGTCCACAGTTGTTCCTTAGCAAAAAGATTAATTTAACCCATATAAGTTGACCAATTATTAAACCTAAGAATTGTGCTAAGAATTGTACTAACATGCTCTGGAGTAGGTTTTATTCTTGGGAAGAGATCACAAACCTAAACTAAACCTCAGACGTAAGGAAATGTTATATATATCTGATGCAATAAAGCCACATTTCTTGTTCAAAATTAAAGCAGTTCACAGTGAAAGCATTTTAGTAACAAAATTGCCCTGCTTTTGCTGCTAATTATTTATTATATTGATTTTATATAAATTATATATGCGTAATGCATTACACAATTTTCGTATTTTAATTTAAAGTACTATCTATAATTGATTTTATACTAGGCATCATTCTAATTATATATACCTCTAATTGAATTACCATGAGTAAAAAATATAATTCAAGATAGTGCTTACTGGTGATTGACTAGTCATAACTCAAATTTAAGGTATCTTCAATATATCTTCTTTAAAGATCCAAAATACGTGTTTAGATCTGAAAGTAATTTATTACTACTTAAGTTCACAATTCTAGATATCTTAAATTGGATTTTTGACTAGGAAAAACTTAATAAGAGATATACTGAATTGGAATTCTTCTAAGTCAAATTTAATTTTGGATATCTCAATCTGATTTTTTACTAGAAAGACCTTTCTCTGGAGATATCCGCATTTAGCTTTGTGACTGGGAAGAAATTCAATGTAGATATCTGGAATTAACATTCTTGTTGGGCAAAATTTCTTGTATGAATTATGAAAGTGACAAAGAAAACTGAAAGTGATGTGACTGTAGCCAAGTATGATGTCCATTCTCAGAATTTATGCTCTGCATTTCACCCATCCAAGTGCACACACACAGCATTGAGTATTGAACACACACTCACACAGTGAACACACACCCAGAGCAATGAGCAGCCTACCCGGGGTTATGAGAGTTACATTCAACAAGAGTGGGTATAGAGAGTGGAAGAGAGCACTGTTTATTCACTCCCCTCACCTACATTTCCTGCCGGTACTGAGACTCAAACCTTCGGGTTACAAGTCTGACTCTCCAACAATTAGGCTTCCAATGCATGCAACATGCATGCAAATACACTTTTGCTAAGCCCCACCTTAAACATCTTATTAACCAATCCTATCTTGGAAACTGTTATCATTTGGCATTTTGTCTAAAAATTGTATAATAAAGGTCCTGTATGGGTTTGGTTCCTTTTAAACTGCTTTATACATAAGCAATTAAAAAATATGAAAATAAAAAAAATGAGCTGCATGGGGCACATGTAAAAATACCATATACAGAGAGGACTCTGGAAGTTTTTGCTATTCTATATCGTTAAGTAGGATAATGTTGAGATGTGCATGCTGTGGATTAAATTATGTAAGCCTTCATTCCCAAACAAACAAATATGATATCCATAAGCATTTGTATATACCTCATGTCTGGAGTAACCTCCTCAACCACCACCAATGTGCAGTATGAATCTGTGTCAAGTTTTTGACATTTTCACATGGAAGTTCCAAATGAAATATAGTAGCACAAGGTTTTTAATGTTTTTTTAAAACACTAAGAGCTTGAAAAGGCATCTGAATGTGTATGAGTTTTCAGACAATTTGCCAAAAATAATTTACCCCAATAGGACAAAGTCAGCTGATGGCACCCTAAAAAAAGGTGAAAGCCAAGGTCAGACAATAAAATCTATTTTTGGAAAAGGATTTTAGTCTTAAATATATGTAAAATATAAATTCACAAATTTGCGTTTTGTAATTTACACAGAGACAATAACGGTAACGTTTTCAAAACTTGCACTTTGAATCCCGTTTTCAAAAGTTTGCATTTTCAGGCTCCCAAAAGTAAATGTAAATGAATGGCCAAACGCATTCGAATTTTTACGTTTTTAGTTGAAAACTGTGTCGTGTAAACGGCCCCTCAGACAGCGCACGTGTGATGAAGTTCGGCTGGATTGCCCTCTAGTGTCACGAGAGGGCGCTCCACTTCTGCACTGGCTTCCCTTGGACTGTTTTCGCACACACCCTGAACTGATTGCGCACACACCTGTTTCCACTGATCATTCTCACACCTGCATCAAGTTCCTCACGCAGCTCCACACTCATTTATACCCCACTCTCACTATCACTGATTGCTAAGTCTTGTTTCACTGTTGTGTACATCTCCGAGCGTTACTTTGTCTAGTCTGTTCCAGTCTGTGCATCTGACCCATCGCCTGTTTCCCGGATTCCATCTCGTCTGCCGCCTGCCTCTGAATTCCCGCCTGGTTATCGGACTCTGAGTATTGCCTTGTCTCCTATACTGTGTTTGCTGTCTGTGACCATTGCCTGTCTGACTACCCTGTGAATAAACTCATGCTGCATTTGGATCTAACCTTGTCTGGTTGTTCATGACAGAAGACTTAGCCACCACCAGATCCAGCAGCATGTCAGCCTTGTATGCCTCTCAGTCAACTAATGCGGACCGGAGCGCTGTACACCGGGATCAACTGGACCAACTCACCGTGTCATTGGAGAGGTTGGCCAAGATGGTTCGCGGTCTTCAGGTTTCCACACCGGGACCATCGCAGACTCAACCTGTCTCCACAGTTGTCAGCCCTGAGCCAATCCCAGTTCCACGCCAAGCTCTCCCGGTAAAATTCAACCGCGAGACATCACGACGAGCTCACACAGCGATTCCGAGCACGGATACGGGAGCTGAGATAATGCGACTTCGTCAAGAGGATCGATCTCTCGAGTGGTATGTGAAGGAGTTCTTCGAACTTTCACATTACATGTGTATGAGCAATATTTTCCTATTGAACCTGTTTCGCGGAGGGTTATCTGAACCGCTTCGCTCACTGATGCCCAACCCTGAGCCTCACAGCACTTTAAGGCAGTATATGGAGACGGCGCTTCTATTGAGTGGTTCTGCTCTCACTGTGAGTAAGATGGAGAAGGAGCTCCACGACGCCGCAGCATTCACCAAACCAGGGTCTAGTCATGTCGCGCTGAATGTTCATGTCTGCCTTGACGAACCTGAGCTTCACGTCAGCCTAGACGAGCCAGAGCTTCACGTCTGCCTTGACCAACCAGAGTTTCACGTCTGCTTTGACGAACCTGAGCTGAACGTTAGCCTAGACGAACCAAAGCTTCACGTCTGCCTCGATGAGCCAGAGCTTCACGTCAGCCCAGTCGAGCTCGCGCTCCACGTGAGCCCTACCGAGGCCGCGATTCACATCAGCCCAGCCGAACCCGCACTTCACGTCTGCCCAGCCGAGCCCGTGCTTCACTTCAGCCCTGCCGAGCCCGCGCTCCACGAGCCTGCGCTCCACTTGAGCCTTGACGAACCAGCACCTCAGGCCAGTTCTGACGAGCCTACTCCTCACGCCAGTCCTGTCGAGCCAGCAGTTCTGGTCCTGCCCACTGCACAAGAGACTATTCGTCGCTTGTCCACCGAACATGCACTTCCTGAGCCATTGTCACGTCCAGAGCCATTGTCAGTTCCTGAGCCCATGTTAGTTCCTGAACCGGTTCCTGTTCCAGCCTATGTCCCCGTAGGTTCTCCCAAGTATTTTTTTGGGGGGGGGGCAGTAGGCTCCACGAGAGTACCATGGAGGTCGTGCCACCATGGTCTCCTGAAAGGGCTTCTTCACCGTGGCCACCAGAAAGGGCGTCTCCACCATGGCCACATGAGGAGGTTTCACCACCAGGGCCGCCATCACGTCCTGCTCCGCCCTGGCCACAATCACATCCTGCTCCAACCTGGCCACCGACTCTTCCTGCTCCACCGTGGTCTTCGGTCCATCCTGCTCCGCCCTGGCCTCCGCCTCATCCTCTTCCGCCCTGGCCACCGGCCCAGTCGGGTCCGCCCACGCTCTGCGGCCCAGGCCCGCCGTGGCTATGTCCTGGTCCCGTTCCCCTGCACGGGCCTGGCCCTCCGTCCCTCCCCCTGGATCGTCTTCGCTCTGCCCCCGCCTGGATCTTCTTTGGAGCGTCTGGAAGCCGCTCCTTAAAGGGGGGGGGTTATGTGATGAAGTTCGGCTGGATTGCCCTCTAGTGTCACGAGAGGGCGCTCCACTTCTGCACTGGCTTCCCTTGGACTGTTTTCGCACACACCCTGAACTGATTGCGCACACACCTGTTTCCACTGATCATTCTCACACCTGCATCAAGTTCCTCACGCAGCTCCACACTCATTTATACCCCACTCTCACTATCACTGATTGCTAAGTCTTGTTTCACTGTTGTGCACATCTCCGAGCGTTTCTTTGTCTAGTTTGTTCCAGTCTGTGTATCTGACCCATCGCCTGTTTCCCGGATTCCGTCTCGTCTGCCGCCTGCCTCTGACTTCCCGCCTGGTTATCGGACTCTGAGTATTGCCTTGTCTCCTATACTGTGTTTGCTGTCTGTGACCATTGCCTGTCTGACTACCCTGTGAATAAACTCACGCTGCATTTGGATCTAACCTTGTCTGGTTGTTCATGACAGCACGCATATTGTGAAAGGAGTTCTCTTTTGCTGCTTATTGCGCTTCAACGGTTTAAAATCACTTGTTTTCAAACTGCAGTGGATAAAAAAATGCATGCAAATGATAAGCTTTCATGACAGTGCAACACAGAAACGAGAGCAAAACCACAATAAGGACGACATTCCAAAATCTCTACCTGTTGACACATTTCTAACAGTTCAATTTTGTCTACCGGTATATCGCCAACCCCTTCTGTGCTATTCTTACTTGATGCGAAACTTTATATGTTTTATTACTGTGAACAAGTAGGCCTATTATATTGTTTTTTTTAAGTTAAACAAATAAATTAAAAAAGAAGGCAAACAAACCATTTATAAAAATATAGAGAAACAATGAGTTAGCAAATATTATGTTGAGGAAACTACTACTCACTATTTTAAATTACAGCAAAATTTAATTTACTTTTTATATATTTCTGCCCCTTCCTATGAAAAGGTTTATCCATGCCACTAGTGTAGCCATAACAACAAGGAAAGCTTTTCACTGTGATCTATTGTACTGTGAAAGTAAGAGGCACTATGGTGTTTTGAATCATGGTTGTATATGGCTAGTAAGCAGACTTAAAATTTATCTATAATTTGAAATTTAGGTAACACTTTATTTTACAGTGTCCTTGTTACATATGTTACATGTACTTACCATAGTAATAACAGTAAATTATGCATAATTACATGCAACTATCCCTCAACTAAATTCTAATCCTACCCTAACCCTATAGTAAGTACATGTAGTTGCTTAATATAACTCAGTACTTAAATATATAATTACACTGTAACAATGACACCTTAAAATAAAGTGTAACCGAAATTTACATATAATCGTACACTGTAAGTACATAATAGCTACAGTGTCAATGATATAATACAAATACATTTTTTATTACCAAAAAAAGTCCACATTTACAGTGTCTAGTATCTGCACAGTATTTTTTTTTTTTTTTTTTTTTTTCCATCTGTGCTCAGTGCATTTATTGGTGAACATAATGGCAAGTCTAAATGAAAGTGAATCTGAAAAGTCAAATATAAATAATACCAACAACAAAATGGATTTAAAGCTAATTTTATTTACTGGATAAATTGTATAGGTCATTCCTGCTGAGGAAAAGGTTGGGCTATTCATGCATTTTTTACTGTACCATATTATTACAACTTTTTAACACTTTTTTTTTGTTATTTTTTCATCATATGTTTTTTGTCATTTCTCTCAGGTTTCAGGAGTACTATATAACACTTAGGAGCAAATATACACAGCAAGAGACCAAAGGCAGAAGCTAGAATAGCAAAGACATGGACAGCAACCATATACTTTCCACGAGAGCTCACATAAACTGGAATGAATGTTATCCACACAGCAAAAAATATAAGCATGCTGAATGTGATAAATTTAGCCTCATTAAAGTTTTCTGGTAGTTTTCTGCCCAAAAATGCTAACAAGAAACACAAAGAAGCAAGGAGGCCAATATATCCTAACACACACCAAAAACCAATTTCAGATCCTACAGCACATTCAACAATTATTGTTGCACTAATGAACTTGGTGTTATATGCTGCAACAGGAGGCTTAATTGTTAACCATATTATGCAAATAATTGCTTGCACAAAAGTGCACAAGATTACACTTGATCTTTGTTTAGCAGGGCCAAACCACTTCATGACATTACTGCCAGGGAGGGTGGCCCTGAATGCCATTAAAACTACTACAGTTTTTGCCAAGATGCATGAAATACAGAGAGTAAAGCTGATTCCAAAGGCTGGATACCGAGTCCGGCATAACCAGTCAGTGGGCTTCCCTATAAATGTCAGACCAATCAGAAAGCATGCGCAGAGGAACAGGAGGAGAAGGAAACTTAACTCCATATTGTTTCCTCGTATGACTGGTGTTTTCCTGTACATTATAAACACACCAAGCACTGCTAATGCTGCACAGGCCCCGAATGCTGAAAATGCCCATAAGATTATTCCCAAGGGCTCCTGAAAGGACAAAAACTCTAATGTTTTTGGAATGCACATGTCTCGAGCTTGGTTTGGCCATGTTTCCTTTGAACATGTCAGGCAATCATTTGAGTCTGTGGAAACATTTTTGAAAAGGGGGAGCATGAAATGTATTTATATAATTTTTTACATGTATTGATTGATTGACTTGATTGACTATGTTTTGTATATTCATTTATTTATTATTATTATTTTTCAAAATTCCATTAAGTGAGGAGCTGTGAAGAAATTCACACCTGTTTGATTACTGATTTCTCCTTCGGCACATGGTATGCAGTCAAAGCAGCAAACTGGCTTTCCTTTTTGCCTGGCCTTCCTGGAGCCTGGCAGACAGCTTTGACTGCACAATGATTCTGGTGCCTAATGACCACAGCAGAACAAGCAGTAGAAATGTAGTCTGAACTCAATGAGAGTGCATATCACCACATACTTTCATTGCATAAAGAAATATGCAACTTGAAACCTGCAACTTATACAGCCTTATCAATAAAAAAGTATTATTTACATTTAATATATTTTGGTAACACTTTAGTTTAGGGTACAATTCTCACTGTCAACTAGTTGCTTATTAGCATGCATATTACTAAGTTAGTAGCTGTAATTTAGTACTTATAAAGCACATAATCAGGGCCGGCGCGTCCATATAGGCGAACTAGGCAATTGCCTAGAGCGGCACTTTTGTAAGGGCGGCAAAATGTGTGCCAACCGGGAATGAACAATTCACAAAATAGGTTATTTATATGATTTACTGAGCTGCCGCCGCCCCGCAGTGCCGGCGCGCCCCTGCTCTCACGAGTCATGACTGGGTGATGGGAAGTTCGGATCATTTTACTGACTCTCTTGAGTCATTCGAGTCATTTTGTTTATTTAAGTGGCTTTAAATGTTATACTTTTAACAGCCAAATTCCCCGATCACATCCACCTATGGAATGTTGATCATATTCTGAATTAAGAAATCATAATGCAGTAAAAAATTATGTACAGGGAACATAAATAATTACTTTACCTTCCGAGTCTTACGTTCATTTGGGTGATCCGTTCATTGCGTCACGTGACATACGCAATGAACAGATCGTTCATTAATCACCGATCAGGGACTAATGCAGGATGTCGAAACAAACTAAATTATCGCTTCTGAAACGTAAGTTAAGCTTTATTTGCTCTTTAGTCGTTATTTAGGATGCTGAACCTGCTGATGATATAATGTGCTTGCGGACATTTCATTTGTGTGTGTTTTACGCACATAAGAAAGTGGTGTAAAGAGATTTGCAACAGTAATTTGAGGAGGTGAAATGTGATTATTTGGAAATGTCCTGTCATGACTGTTTAAAGAAAAATGCCAGCAGGCATTTGCCTCCTGCATAAATTTTAATATTGTTGACATTTTGGGCACACGTGTGTTGCGCACTATTTGCGTTATATAGGCCTATGGCTTATTGGTCTTTGTGTATTGTTGCTGGTTTTGCGTTATATGTATATGGCATAATGGTCTTTGTGTGTTGTTGCTGGTAGGCTATACGTTGCAAATAGAGGGGCGGCACAATTGTTTTTCGCCTAGAGCAGCAGAAGTGCACTCGCCGGTCCTGCACATAATGCCTTATTCTGCATGACCATATTCTACATCTCTTAATCCTACCCAATACCTAAACTTAACAACTACCTTACTAACTATTAATAAGCAGTAATTAGGAGTTTATTGAGGCAAAAGTCAAAGTTAATAGTAAGTTAATTGTGAGAATTGGACCCTAAACTACAGTGTGACCCAAATTATATATATAAATGTTCAGTACAAAATGAAATCAATAGTGCATTGCCATGTAAAGTTACAAAACTGGATTTCATTAAGTTCAGCCATAATCATTGGGAAGATTTGAAGGCAAAACAAACATAGTAAACAATATCTTGTGATGAGTGGGATGGCACACACCTTCTCTCCTCTGTGCCACATAATTACTGGCTCATCTATTATTAGGTCCTTGTCTTCTTCAAGGGAGACATCATAGAATCCCACCCTCACTAGCTGAAGGGAGCCATCAGACCCTCTTTGCCAGTTCATCAGATCGTAGGATGCAATAGGATCACCGTTGTCATCAAATCTGACCTCTTCCCCTAATGTTGTGAAATGTGTTTGTTTCATGTAGTGCAGGAGCTTAGATAAAGGTTGGAAGAAAGGATGATGCAAAGCAAAAACATTCAAATGCATGGATGGAAATATTTAGATACATAGATGTTATATTTAACCGTTGCTTTAAAACTTGTACACTACTTGATAATTCCTTATCAGTGCTATAAATGCAGAGAACGTAAAATGGTGAGTAACACACACCTGCCATGGCATTATTTGATACAGACTCCCACATGTCCCATTTTGAAAGGGGCCCTTTCCTGGGACACATGTGCTCATGTCATGTAGTGCATGTGCTATTAGATACACAGCCTTATAAACATTGTAGGACACTCTGAGTTGTGACACATCTGAATAAGGAGTGTACACATCATTCAAACTCTCACTGTCATTGCAGGGTGGCCAGTTCTGTGATGCTTCTCCATGTACATGGGTGTTTAATGACCCATTCAGCCGACAAAGAAAAGTCTCTTCCCAAAACTCAGAAAGAAAATGGGACGTCTCAGCAACAGAAAAATTTACTCTTCTGAGGTAACTGCCAAGATGTGGGATATCAGCTCTCCGTATGGCAAACCCCAATGTTCCCTTTAACAGATCACCAAAATCCTCCCAGAGGACTTTTGATGTGGCCCAGGCTTCACTGGCAATCCACTGAAGATGAGTAACATTTTGGCGTCTGCACTCTTTTAGTATACTATGTAGTTCTGATTCCCCAGAGAAGTTTACTGTTACTGTAGCAGATGAGGCTTTTAAAATGTTCACAAGCTCCTCCACTGCATCTTGTGTCAGTGCAACAGGATAAAAGTGGACATAAGCAGGACAAACATTAAATCTCTCTGACTCTTTCAGGAAAAGCTGGATGGCAAACCGAGCATAGTCTGAATCCACACCGATCACCCCGACCCATGTCCATTGAAAATAATATACAAGTTTTACCAAAGCTTTAATTTGAAATAGATCACTTGGCATTGTCCGCATGAATGCTGGAAACTCTCTCTTGTTACTGAGACAGGAACAGGATGCAAAGTAGCTCACCTAAAATATGAAAACACATTTCAGTAAGATTAAAAGTCTAATTTTAATTTTACTGAAGATCAATTAAGTAATATTAATCTATCTGTCAAACAATATATGATAGCATTAAATCAATGCAACATTACAGCCTTCATAACCAAGAAAGAAATGCAAAAATGAATAATGTTAAATGTTTTACCAAGGGTATTTTGAATGGGCCTAGAGTTCTCAGAACAGCCATGGAGACTCCTGATGCTGCATCTCCCACAATTACAGGGCTTGGCTGTTTTTGTGTGTCTTCACAGCTTTGTCCACTGCCCCTCTCTGGCTGTCCATTAACCAGGAGAAGAGACCTCTTGACAGATACAGGTATGTCATCACCACTGTCCCTGATGTGGTAGCCCAGAGATAGGTTTGGCAAAAGGTCTTGCTGCTGGTTTATTTCTCTTACAGCAAAGATCATCGTCTGCATCCACCTCAGTGCTCGAGGGGTAAAGCTGCAACAGATTTCACACACACATGTATTGAATGCATTGCATAATTGCAATATGACAAAGAAAATTAAAACAATTTCTAAACATTTAAATTGATTTACACAACAGCTATCAGATGATGAAAGCATGACACACAATTTATACTTGGTTGGTTTAGGTTTGGTCCTGAAAGAAAATAATGACGATATAGGGCTGGAATGCAAAGGAAAAATCCCTCCCAAAACCACATCTCCCCCCTGGTAAAAGCTGTATTTATCCTCGTCTCCCTGAAATACACAGTTGTACTTGCTTTTAAGCTGACTCTGCAAACCAATACACAGCGGCCAAAATGTAAGTAACATTCCATAAAGCCATGCCATAACTGACAAAGAGAAATTAATCTAATGGGTACGGCATATATAGATAATCTGCGATTGAGGGATGGATTTAACTTTTCACCTGAAGACAAGCAAACCAAAAGCATAGGCCCCTCCTGCTGTCAATCTTTAATGTGCCAAGCCCTTGTGAATTTAATCACTTCTTTTAACCAATTGTGTTCATGCAACGAACAATGTAAGTCCAAAAAAACAAAAATTGAGATAACCATGTGACTTGAATGTATGTGTGTCACTTTGTATACAGAATCACTTTGGGGGTGTGTTTGCGCGACCAAAACTCTGTATTTTAAACTTTAAAATAGTCTCACACGGAAAAAATGTTTATGTCCACTAACGAAAAATGGAGACGCCGGTTGCCGGTACCTCAAGATGGCGCCAGTATGTTGTTTGGCAGGCCGTCGCTCTGTATGTGTGCAGTGTGCACCACTGTTTCTGTTTGTAGCTCTGTTGTTTGTGTGCCTATCAGCACATAAAGCTGCATCTTTAATTGTATACGATCGCCAATTTCTTCTTGACATTCGTGCTCTGGCTGTGGACTATCGCCGCGATGGTTATGATGAACGAGAACGCGGATCTTTTAATCTGCCATTCTTAACCCGGCTTCCATCGGAGATGTGCCGAGTACCGGGCTGTTCTTTGCACAGAAGGAGGCGGGCGAGAAGACGCGGGAAGCGTGGCGGCACTATGGTGCGTTTGAAGAAGGCTCGTCACAACCGTGTTGGACCATTGGGGCCTTTCTCTGCTGCTTCTCTCGATCATGTCTCCAGCGATGGATTGCTCTTTTGCTTTGGTGCATCTGGGTCAAGACCTTCGTGCCTCGTGCCTCTCTGGCCACGGCGCGTGAATTTGGCGTGCAGGTGGTTGCCGGATCGAGCATTCCTAGGATCAAGCCTGCAGGCTGGGGTAAACTTCGGCAACCTCAGAACTTTCGATCGCGCTCCTTCGCAGATGTTGAGTGGCGGCGCAGAAGCATCACTGACTCAATCTACGGAACCAATGACTGTAAAGATGGCTCTGCTGAACGTAAGATCGATTTCAAATAAGACATATTTAATTAATGATTTCTTTTTATCACGTGATATGGATTTTTTGTTTATAACTGAAACTTGGCTAAACTGTGATGAACTTGGCCCTCTTGCCGAAGCGGCACCAGATGACTGTAATTTTGTTAGTTCTCCTAGGACATCGGGTCGTGGTGGGGGGGGAGTAGCTACAATTTTTAAGAATATTTTTAAGTGTCATTTATTATCAGTGGACACTTTTAGTAGTTTTGAAGTTCAAGTACTTAAGATAAGTACAGAGAATGCCCTTCTCTGTGCCTTGATTTATCGACCTCCCTATTATAATAAGATGTTTCTGCAGGAATTTTCAGATTTTTTATCCTCTAGGGTACTGTATTTTGACAAACTATTAATTTTAGGCGATTTTAACATACATGTGTGTTGTCCCTCTCATTCTTTGGTTAAGGAATTTCTTCAAATTATTGACTCGTTTAATCTCACTTTGTCCATCTCAGAAGCTACTCATAAACAAGGCCATACTCTTGATTTGGTGATTTCAAAAGGTCTTTCTGTCAGTAATATAGAGATTGATGAAATCTATGTATCAGATCATAAGCCAGTATTGTTTAACACTGTACTCAATACTCCAAAGCTTAATGTCAAGTCCTGTGATGGTCAGATCCGGTCTGTTAATTCTGCTACATCGAAACACTTTGAAGATGCATTTTTTAGGGATGCTTGTCTTACTGTGTCCTCATTTTAAGAGATTTCTATTGATGACCACCTTAATTATTTTAACACTCTGTGTGGTAATGTTTTGGACGTGGTTGCTCCATTTAAAATTAAGAAATTGAAGTTGAGGTCGCAACCTTGGCTTAACAAGGATACTCGTGCCTCTATACAGGAATGGAGGAAAGCTGAAAGAAAGTGGAAGAAAGATAAGCTCCAAGTATCTTATGAAATTATGAAACATTGCATGGTAAGTTACCAGCACTCTGTTAAGGCTGCTAGGGAAAAATAATTTTTCCAACCTGATAGCAGAGCATGCTCATAGTCCAAATATTCTGTTTAGTACAATACATAATGCACTAAACCCAAATTCACTTTCATATCATGATGCTACACCTGCAATCTGTGATGCGTATTTAAATTTTTTTTGTGGATAAAATTAGTACTATTCGCTCTTGCATCCCCAAATTTGATTTGAATACACCTGTTAATGACCCATGTGCGGTCTGTTTAACTGAGTTTGAGCCTATTTCTTCTACTTTTCTTGTTGAGCTTATCAATAAAATGAAGCTTTCCTCTTGTTCCTTGGATGTGATGCCTCCTCATCTTTTTAGGGAAGTGCTATGTGTAGTAGAACCTTTTGTTTTAGCTATTATAAACAGCAGCCTCTCTCAAGGTACCGTCCCAGCAATAATGAAACATGCAGTAGTGAATCCTCTCCGCAAAAGAGCCAGTTCAGATCCTTATATTTTGGATAATTATCGTCCAATTTCAAAATTACCATTTTTATCAAAAGTAATGGAAAAGGCTGTTTTCCATCAATTGATGGTATTTTTAAGCGAGAATAACTTATTAGACATATTTCAGTCTGGTTTTAGACAATATCACAGTACAGAGTCAGCCTTGTTGAAGGTGTTGAATGATCTATTGCTGGCTGTGGATTCGGGTAACTGCGCAATTTTGTTCCTTTTGGACCTCAGTGCTGCATTTGATACCATTGACCATGCTATCTTGCTGGAACGGTTGAGTAACTGTGTAGGAATTCAAGGTACCGCATTGAACTGGTTTAAATCGTATCTTTCTGATAGAACATTTTCTTTGGAGGTTGGGAATTTTTCTTCCTCCTCTGTACCATTAACTTGTGGTGTACCTCAGGGGTCTATTTTGGGCCCGCTGTTGTTTTCGTTTTATTTGCTCCCTTTAGGCTCGATTTTTCGAAAGCACAAAATTCCATATCACTTTTATGCAGATGATACACAGGTTTATCTCCCTTTGAAAAATGGGGATAATTATGACATAAAGTCTTTGTTGAACTGTCTTGACGAGGTAAGAGACTGGCTGGCAGCTAATTTTTTTAACACTGAATGATTCTAAAACTGAAATTGTAGTTTTTGGTTCACCAGCTTCTAATATACAGATTGAAAAACAACTGGGTCCTTTAAGAGGGAACTCTCGTGCTCATACTAAAAATTTGGGGGTGATTTTTGTTAACGGCCTTAAATTTGACAAACAAATTAACTCAGTGGTGAAGAGTAGCTTTTATCATTTGAGATCTATTGCGAAATTAAAAGCATTTTTAACAGTAAAAGATTTGGAGACAGTGATCCATGCCTTTATTTCATCTAGGCTGGATTATTGTAACTCACTGTACCTTGGGGTGGCTAAGTCTTCCTTATCCCGCCTACAAATGTTACAAAACACTGCTGCCAGGCTTCTTACTGGTACTCGAAAGAGGGAACATATTTCACCTGTTCTTGCTTCGCTTCACTGGTTGCCGGTCGAATACCGTGTCAAGTTCAAGGTATTATTATACGTTTTTAAGGGGTTAAATGGTCAGGCGCCTCAATACATTACGGATCTTCTCCACAGGAAATGTTCTAGACCTTTAAGGTCCTCGAACAAGTTGATGCCTACTATGCCATGATCTAGACTGAAATTAAAAGGGGATCGTGCCTTTTCTGTCGCTGCTCCACGTCTGTGGAATGGTCTGCGGATCATCTAAGGCTATCTCCCACTGTTGATAGTTTTAAATCTTTACTAAAGACTTATTTCTTCTCTTTGGCGTTTGGTCAAATGTAATTTTATGATGTGCTTTATGATGGGCTTATGTTGTGTTTATGTTGGTTGGTGTATTTGTGTATTTTAAATTGTTTGAACTGACTGTACAGCACTTTGGTCAGCAGTGGCTGTTTTAAACGTGCTTTATAAATAAAAGTGCCTTGCCTTGCCTTGCCTTGCTTTCATGTCCGCTGCGGACATTAAAAGGCAAAACCTCGGAAAAAAAAAGGAGAACGAACATGAATGAATGGAAGGACAGAGCAAGGAAGTCTTTGAGGGATGCTGGGAAACCATATGTGAACTGGAGAGGAGAGCAAAAACGAGGAAAATGTCCACCGAAAGAGGTGAGTGAAAGAACCGTATACAAAGTAAACGGCTGGGAAGATCGCTGAATCCATGTTCATCTTCTGAGACCACTATTCCTTGGATCATCCACCCTATGAAGAGAAACGAGTTGATTAATCGCTGTGAAGGTAGAGTGAGTTTGCAGTGTCTGAAAGAGTGAAACAAACACGTGTGGAGATTTACAAGGGTGATTTATGCACAAGTGTGGTGAGATCAAACAACTTTGTTTTCTCTGAGTCTCTGACGGATGAAATTGACCCATAACTTTGAAGATTCGTTCGAACTGATCTGTCCCCTCTGCTGTTCTGTGAACAGAGAAATTCTGCCGTCCGCTGCTGCATTCTGCTATTGTTGTCCTGTGGTGAGAGAAGACTCAGTTATTAACTGCTGGATTCTGTACTCACCATTGCTGTTCTGTGAACAGAGAGTCTGCCGTCCGCCGCTGTATACTGCTATTGCCGTCCTGTGGTAAGAGAAGACTCAGTTATTAACTGCTGGATTCTGTACTCACCATTGCTGTTCTGTGAACAGAGAGTCTGCCGCTGCATTCTGCTATTGCTGTCCTGTGGTAAGCGAAGACTCAGTTATTAACTGCTGGATTCTGTACTCACCATTGCTGTTCTGTGAACAGAGAGTCTGCCGCTGCATTCTGCTATTGCTGTCCTGTGGTAAGCGAAGACTCAGTTATTAACTGCTGGATTCTGTACTCACCATTGCTGTTCTGTGAACAGAGAGTCTGCCGCTGTATACTGCTATTGCCGTCCTGTGGTAAGAGAAGACTCAGTTATTAACTGCTGGATTCTGTACTCACGATTGTGTCCCGTGTGCATAGAGAGTCTGCTGACTGATGTGTTCGATCTGCTGCCGCTCTACGAGCTGAGAGATCCTGTGAACCATTACTCCAAAGGAGATTCTGCTGACTGCTGTGTCTGATCTGCTGCCGCTCTACGAACTGATTCAACGAGTCTGCTGGCGAGAAAAGCCACTGTCTGTCCCACGAGCTGATTCAACGAGTCTGATGGCGAGAAAAGCCACTGTCCGTCCCACGAACTTATTCAACGAGTCTGACGCCGAGAAGAGCCACTGTCTGTTCCACGAGCTTATTCAGCGAGTCTGACGACGAGAAAAGCCACTGTCTGTCCCACGAGTTGATTCAACGAGTCTGCCGGCGAGAAAAGCCACTGTCTGTCCCACGAGCTGATCCAACGAGTCTGACGGCGAGAAAAGCCACTGTCCGTCTCACAAACTTATTCAACGAGTCTGACGACGAGAAGAGCCACTGTCTGTTCCACGAGCTTATTCAGCGAGTCTGACGACGAGAAAAGTCACTGTCTGTCCCACGAGCCCACCCAGAGAGGAATATACTTACCTGAAGAACGGAAAAGTACATCCCAGCACTCCCCTCCCCGTATCTCACCAAAGCTACAGCCACGAACATCCCGGCCCCTGCTTTTATCCTTTTGTTACTAAATAAACACTTACCTTTTAAATTCACTTTGGTTGTCTGCCTCTTGGTGTCCTCTGGTGTCTGCTCCTCCGGAGTGTGGTAAATAACCCTTGGCCTTAACATCGGTGACACATGCATGATTTTAATTAGATACATTGTCCATAACATATTTATTTAAAGTTACTTATCTTTGAAAAGGTTATTCAAGAAAAGTTAGGCAGTCAGTCTGAGGGAACAGAGCAGGTAGCTAAAGTCAGGTCTCCATTAGAGGACTTCAGAGGAAAACATAAGAACAGGTAAGTAAAAAAAACAAATCTTGAAGGACCTCATGCTCTCGTCCTGATAGTTTTTTAAAGCTGCACCATTGTCAGCATCTGTTGCCCTACAACATTCCCTGGTCTAATGGTACACTGGACGCTGGCATTATAGGGCGTCGGGTGCCTTGCCACCTTATAACGCCAGCGTGCACGTACCGTATTGATTAGGATTCAGCTCACTGTTGTTGCCCAGTCAGGAAACATATTTTTGCACTTTGAGATCGATATCAGAGGTAAAGTGCTATGCAAATGTAATGTATGATTATTCTTTGTATCATTACAACATGTGGATCTTTTAGGGATACTTTAGCTCTGGAAAGATTGATGTGTATTTAAAATGGGTCATTTATGTAGTAGAAATGTGAAATTATGTTTGAATTTGGAGCTTTCTAGACTGAGAAAAGCCAGAAAATGTATTTTTGATTTATGGGGATGAAAGACAACAACTCCCAGATTGCAATGCTAAAACGCACACATCAATCGATCACATGTTTAGCATTCATGTAAACACTACATTCAGATTCACAAATCGGAATAAATTCAGTTAGATTGAAACAAAAGGTGTGCATGTAAACAATGACGACTTTTGCGTCATCGGAGGATTTTTTCCAGACAAAAAATACATAAATCTCTCATCTCAGGGGGATATGAGGGAGGAAAGCATGGTAATTCGAAAATACTAAAAAGAATTCGGTTTTCTAATGATACAAAGCTTAATGCTAAATCCTGAAGTATCCCTTTAATGACTGTATGTGAAAAACAAAATCCTATAGTTTAGAGGAAAGTTAAGAATTATGCATTTATTGTCACAGAAACAATGCAATTGTGCAAAACAGACCAGCATAGTTTATTATATTTCCCTTGTTCATGAGTTGTTTATTTTTTAGGCCTCATAGCATTCATAGCCATAGCCAAGAAGTGACACTTGTGCGAAATGTGACGCCCTGTTCTCAAAATTAACAGCTGCTACAACAGAAGGAGAAAGGTTGAAGATCGCAGCCGAGAGTGAGCTTCACCGCCGGAAAGCTGAAAAAGCGTACACCCAGTTGCAGGCTGACACAGAGTGGGCCAAAGCCAATGATGACTGCCATGTCATTTGTATCGACATGCAGGGGGTAGTGTTCACACCAAACCTGACACACTCCAACATGTACTATCAACGGCAGCTGGCCAACTACAACCTCTGTATCCAGGAGATGGGCACTGACGATCCTCCTACAATGTGCCTCTGGCATGAGGGCATCGCTCACAGAGGTTCCATCAAGGTGGCAAGTTGTCTTTTGAAGTGGGCAGAAACATCTTTCGCTCCCCTAGTCCAGGCAAAGGAACGGAAGCTCATCATTTATAGTGACCGATGCTGTGGGCAGAACAATAACTGGCGAGTCCTAAGCCTCATGGCCCTGCTCGTATCTAGATGGTACTTCAGTCAGATACAGCAGAAGTTCATGGTGTCTGGTCACTCCTTCCTTCCCTGTGACCGTTCCTTTGCCACGCTGGACAAGAGGCGTAAGGTGTCCACACTCTACACCCCCAGCGATGTTGCCGAGATGATCCGTGGAGCCAGGCAGCAGCATCCATTTAAAGTAATTGAGATGAAATGTGCAGACTTCAGGCAGCTCCCTGATGCAACATTAAAGCATCCACCTGGCTTCCTAATCACATCAATGATGTGGTTGAAAGTGACAGGTAAAAAACTAAAGAGTTTTTCTGAGATTAACAGTGTTAGGGATATGTGCGTGAAAGAAGAATCTTTAGTGAATTTCTTGTTGAATCATGATTTCAGCTGCTGATCCATGGTGTGTCCACACAAAAGGGATCCACAGCCTCTACGAGGGATGGAAGACCTGGCTGATCACCAAACAGAGGAAGAATCAACCACCTCCAGCTCCCTTGTTCTCCACCATGTATGCTCGTGCTTACGAGGACCCTCTGCCCGTCAAGAAGGAGAAGCACCGTGACCTTATGAAAATGCTAGCCTACATGCCAGCGGAGGCCCAAGCATTTTATGGGACATTAGAATGCGAAGAGTAGCCTGGTATGTGTTGGTCATGTGCAGGGTAAGGTGGGTGTGGCGAACAGAACGAGCCCGAGGGACGTGAGAGAACGACGCGAGGCCGGTGGTGCGAGTGTTAATGAACGTCACCTGTGAGACGCACCGGTCTCGCAACTCTCAACGTCGTCTCTCCTCCTTTATGCTTCCGGTCCTCCGTGAGAGATGCGAGACCAGTGCATCTCACAGATGTCACTCATTAACACTCGCAACAACGGCCTCGCGCCGTTCTCTCACGTCCCTCGGCCTCATCCTGTTCGCCACAGTGGGGTATATTGTGTAAAATTAATCATAATAGTAGATGTAGCTTATCTTGTATGCCTTATCTTATGTTGTATAATAGGAATATATAGGTATTTATTTATTTAGTAAATGAATGAATGGGGTGATTATTTATGAAATGTATTATAAAAGTTAAAAGGAACAAAAAAAGGAAGATGTATATGGTAAACTAGTATATACTGTACCATAGCATGGAATGATGATGATGTATGTCTGTATTGTAAATATGTATTGTTTACCGTTATTACTGTTGTTTATTGTTTGTATGTATTGTTGATTGTATGTACGGTTTATTGTTTGTACTGACGTTTATTTTCTGTACTATAAGTAGGCCTATGTATTGTTCATTGTTCGTACTGTATTGTCCGTGTTTTTGTTCTGTGATTTACGTTGGCAAAAAATAAAAGAAATTGAAAGAAAGAAATGCTTAATATTTTCTTTAAGGTTCTGTTACTGTATTAAAACTAAGATAAAGGAATCAAATCTCCAGTGGTTTAAAGTGATATGATGAATTGGACTTATACTGTTATTCCACATTAACTGGACATATACTGTTTTTCCACATTCCAGAAATGTAAATTACTCTAACTTTTTATTTTTATGATTGATACTAAAAAATCTTATCTCATGAGAATTGTGAAGCTTTTGTTGTCTATCTTCAAGTAAAAAAAAAAATAATAATATAATATTCAGAGTCCAAATTAAAAAAAAAATATTATTCAAAATTTGAAAATATGGACTTATATGGTTCTTCGTCTCAAGGCCTCAATTATAATGCACGCCTGATACAGGAAACAGGAAAATAATGCAACACAATTGTTTCGGCTGTACAGCAGATCTAGAAGAAAATGGCTTCATAGTCCAGCTTAAGTAAGTTCAGCGATGGTTCATTTTTGTTGTAAAAAAGTTATTAATTTAGTTAATTTACACACACACACACACATATATATATATATATATATATATATATATATATATATATATATATATATATATATATAGCCGCTCTGGGGAAAACAGTGATGTCATCGTCCAGCTCAGTTCAGTTTTCATATAATGGTGTCAATACATTTAAGTCCCACGCAATAATTAGAAATAGCCAAATTGTCTCCACCAATATTTGATATTGTTGATGCTGCTCTGTTGCACTCCAGTCCGCATGTCAATGTCAAAATGTTTGAGACGGCCAATCACATCAAAGAAGGTGGGAACTGTTACTTTCAGAAGACGAGTATGAACTCAAATGCGACGTTTATAAAGTATATGTACATTTTTTACCATTTTTATGATAAATTTACTATAGAAATGTTAAACGACCGACAGTGTGTGTACTCAACTTTTTTTCATGAAATTTCAGTTTTTAATTGAAAATATGCTATAATTTACATGATTCATGCAATTCAATACGGAATGTGACGAGACAAGAAATGACACATTAGACATATACAAATAAGAGTGAATGTGTGCAAAATTTTAAAATAAAATATTCTTTTGAAATAGTTTTTGATTCCTTCATAACTACAATATACCTGGAACTTTCAGTGTTCTTATTTATTTTTATTTTTTCCCCTAAATCCCTTGTAATCATTTAATTCCTTTAAATAAAAAGACCAATAACACCCCCTCCCCCCACGAAAAAAGTGCCCCCTCCCCAATGTTCAAGACATGGTTACGGCCTTGATTTACATGGTACAGTAATTATATACCATCAATTATCTGAAACGCAACATAATACAATAACATTTATATAAACTTTTAGGTCATTTGGCAGTTGCGTTTTATGATTTTATGCATAATTATCAGCAAATATTAATATATGCAATTGATTGTGAATAATTTGATTAATTAATCAGCACATGTAATTAATTTGACTGACAAGGCTAAATAAACCTTTATTGATATTGTAGTTAAATACAGTAATGTATAATATGTCTAACACAGACACTAATAATAGTTTCAGTTTGAGGCATCATGGGAAAGATCATAGTACACCTGATTCAATATAGCTCAGGAAGACGTCATGCATAATAATATGCATGACTAACATATAAAACCGAAGGTAAGAGAAGCATCACTTTGCATTTTTTTTTCTTCTCGTGGAGGTTAACAGGATAATGATTCATATTTTTGTCTCTGTATTTCACCTTTCCAGTGCAGCTGTGACTTCAAGCTGCAAACCGCAGGGTGACTTTAATCTTCCAGTGTTCATGACTAGTGGAGACTTCACAATAGGAGGAATTTTTCCTTTGCATTACAGAGTAGAGCTTCCACCAACAAACTACATAAAGAGACCTTTAGCAGCACAGTGTCGAGGGTAAGGACATGTCTTATGTTTTTTTATGTCTTTCCTTAAAAATCTATTGTTTACTGTTTACTTTATTCTTTTTCCAAAAAATAATTCTGAGAAACCAATCCATTGTTTTACAAGAATTTCAACTAAGGTGTTTTTATTTTTTTTATTTTTTTGTATGCAGGTTTGATCCAAGAGCTTTCCGATGGGCTCTCACTATGAAGCTTGCTGTGGAGGAAATTAACAACAGAAAAGACCTTTTACCAAACCATACTCTGGCTTATAGTATCTTTGACTCTTGTGCCACTCCTGTAACGGCTCAGAAAGCAGTCCTGGCAGTACTGAATGGGCAGGATGTTGTTCAAAGTTTTATGTGTTCTGGAGCTAGTCCTTTATTAGGAATTATAGGGGAATCTGGATCCTCACAATCCATTGTTGTCTCGAGAACTCTGGAGCCTTTCAGAATTCCCATGGTAGATAAAAAAAAAAAAAAAAAAAAAAATATATATATATATATATATATACTTATAATTATGTCTTATAATGAAAGTATGTTTACCACTCTTGAGACATGTTTGTATTGTCTATATATGTTTCTGTTATATATGTACAAAGTTGGCTAACAGTTGTTGCTTTTTTCTTTTTCTTCTTTTTTTTTTTGTTAAATTTATAGATAAGTTATTTCTCAACCTGCTCTTGTCTAAGTGATCGGAAGCAGTTCCCAACATTCTTCAGAGTGGTTCCCAATGATGATTATCAGGTCAAAGCTATTGCACAGCTGTTAAAAGGGTTTGGCTGGACATGGATTGGTGTGGTCACTGAAGACCATGACTATGGCAGATTTGCTTTACAAGGCTTAAAGCGAGAAATTGAAAATACTAACATTTGTCTGGCCTATCATGAAATGATACCTAAAGACTATACCCAGGAACAAGTCCTGAAGATTCTTAAAGTAATGAATGAATCCACAGCTAATGTGGTCGTTGTTTTTTCAGGAGAGGGGGAATTTTACCCGTTCTTAAGAGAGTTTGTGGCTCAAAATATCACAGGAATTCAGTGGATTGCAAGTGAGGCTTGGATTACAGCTTCAATTTTAGCAGAAACTTATCCATTCTTAGATGGCACAATTGGGTTTGCAATACGTCAAGGACACATCCCAGGTCTCCAGGGTTACCTCGAAACATTGACCCCAGAAAGGTACCCTTCAAACCCCCAAGTTCAGGAGCTGTGGGAGGCTCTGTATGGTTGTTCCTCCTCCACATCCAACTTGAACAGTCATTTGCCCTCCTGCACAGGGAAAGAAACTCTCCGACAAGAACACTCGGCCTACATGAACACTTCCAGCCCTCGTGTGACCTACAATGTGTATAAAGCAGTGTATGCCTTTGCTCATTCTCTACATAATCTCATTCACTGTAGGCCTGGAAATGGACCGTTTGAGAATTTATCATGTGCAAACCTCAGCAATGTGTTTCCATTGCAGGTAAAAGTATGTTAGGGTTTGATGAGAACTGGTTTTCAGACAGAATAGCAATTATATTGTATGAGATAAAGTGTCTTTCTTCTTACTAAACTGACCCCCTCTTCTTGTTGCTTTGTTATACTCCAAAGCTTCAGCATTATTTACAGGAAATCTCCTTTTCTGTTTCTGGAGAGGAAGTTAACTTTGATATCAAGGGAGATTCAATCCCATCATATGACTTGATAAACTGGCAAAGACACTCAAGTGGAGATATTCAGTTTGTAAAAGTGGGCCTCTATGATGGTGCTCAGCATTCTGGGAGAGAACTGGTTATTGAGGAACAGGCCATTATGTGGTCTAAACAACAGCACAAGGCAAGGTGTTGACTGTGCACTGCACTGCCATCTATTGATCTTTTCAAATAAATGTCACTATGTGATCCTTGAGTCCCTATTAATATAAAAACATTGAGTATATTAAGGGATTTTTTTTAAAAACTTGTTTATGCTTCAATGCAATTTAAATGAGTCAATGCACTTTTTTTACTTTATAATAACAATAATTGTGATATACTGTAGGTACCGGTGTCTGTATGCAGTAACGGCTGTACTCCAGGATTCAGAAAGGCTGTCCGTCGTGGGCAACCTCTGTGCTGCTTTGATTGTGTCCCATGTGATATTGGCAAGATCAGTAATCAGACAGGTGATGTATGTTTTCCTATTGAAAATAAAATATAAAGCCTCCATCATTTGATTTAGTTATTTTATTTTATTTCTTCTTTTTTTTATATAGATTCAATAGATTGTCTGTCATGCCCTGAAGATTATTGGTCAAATGAAAATGGAACAGTGTGTGTCCTGAAGGTAGTTGAGTTTCTCTCCCATGATGCAATGGGAATCAGCCTAACTGTGATAGCTATAGTGGGAGCCTTTCTGACTGTCACAGTGCTGGGGATATTTCTGTACAACAAAGGAACCCCTATAGTCCGTGTGAATAACTCAGAACTCAGTTTCTTCATCTTGTTATCACTGACTCTATGTTTTTTATGCGCTTTGGTGTTTATTGGGGAACCCACATCCTGGTCCTGCATGCTACGACACACTACCTTCAGCATCACCTTCTCCCTCTGCATATCCTGCATCCTGGGCAAGACTTTAGTGGTGCTGGCAGCTTTTACAGCTGCCAGACCAGGAAACAATATAATGAAATGGTTGGGCCCAATACAGCAGAGAATCATAATCTTTTGCTGCACTCTAGTTCAGGTGGTCATATGTACTGTCTGGCTTGTTGCGTCCCCACCTTTCCCCTATAGAAACACTAAGTATCAACAGTCCAAGATCATCCTGGATTGCAGTGTGGGCTCTGATCTGGCCTTCTGGTGTGTGTTGGGATACATAGGCCTTTTGGCTTGTGTCTGCTTTTTTCTGGCATTTTTAGCACGGAAGTTACCAGGCAATTTTAATGAGGCCAAATACATCACCTTCAGCATGCTTATATTTTGTGCAGTGTGGCTGGCATTTGTACCTGCATATGTCAGTTCACCTGGTAAATTTACAACTGCTGTGGAAATTTTTGCTATTTTAGCTTCTAGTTTTGGCCTGCTCCTCTGCTTATTTGCCCCCAAATGTTACATTATTTTATTAAAGCCTGAAAAGAACACTAAGCAACATTTAATGGGAAAAGTTACTAAATGAAACGTCTTGGTTACGTATGTAACCCTCGTTCCCCGAGTAGTGGAACGGAGACGTTACGTCGGATGACGACGAATGGGGTTTCGCCATTCGTCGCCATCCGACGTAACTCGGAGTGACAACGAAAGGGAACGTCTCGGTTACGTATGTAACCCTCGTTCCCTGAGTAGGGAACGGAGACGTTACGTCGGATGACGACGAATGGGGTTTCGCCATTCGTCGTCATCCGGCGTAACTCGGAGTGACAACGAAAGGGAACCATTTTGTCTTATTGTATGGATACAATTTTTGTGACAACATCTGTAATACAACAGATTTCAAGAAGATATATTAAGGAAATTATAGCTATAAATAACTGTGAAAACCAAATTATGTCTGTAATATTTTAATATTACAATGATAAAATTAGATTATACATTTATGATATTTTAAATGTTAATATTTTTTACAATAAATAACATATTTACAAAATGCATGTAGACGTCTTTAAAAAAATATTGTCAAGTCGGGTCAGCTTTATTTATATAGCGCTTTTTAAAATACAGATTGTTTCAAAGCAGCTTTATAGAGAGAACAGGAAAATAATGCAACAGAGTTTGTTTCGGCTGTACAGCAGATCTAGAAGAAAATAGCATCATAGTCCAGGGTTCAGTGATGGTTCATTTTAGTTTTAAAAAAGTTCTTAATTTAGTTAATTTATATATAGAGCCGGTCTTGTGAAAACAGTGATGTCATCGTCCAGCTTAGTTCAGTTCTCATATAATGGTGTCTTTAATAATAATGCTTTCAAAAGTACAGATGACATATATTTTTATGTAATGCAATGGAATATATACATTTAAAAGTTTACATTTAAAACTGCTATCCTGCTTTTGCAAAATGCTATTAAAATAAAGCCTGTATACATGTCATGTATTTCATTTGGGACTTTTAATGTGGACAAATAACATAAAAACCTGTTTGACATGAAAAAATGAGGCCTGCAATTTGTCCTCAGGCTGGGAATACAGACATAACTGTATGTCAATATCACTTATTCCACTTCTATTTTTTCAGAGTTAGATTATTGGCTACAGACATAAGGTCTGGTCCAATGCGGCCTATTCTGAACTACCCACTTAGAAAGGAGATACCTTCTCAATGATATGGATCTTGTTTTAGGGTAGACCATTGTGAACTGGTCATTTGTTCACACTTGTAGTACAGTTCACTTGGTTCATTCGGTCCAGACTAAAAAAACGTCTCAGGTTACGACTGTAACCATAGTTCCCTGAGACAGGGAACGAGACGATGCGTCGATAACGCTTTGGGAACCACCCCCAGCGTGAACGCGTCTGAAGCATCTATGTCAACTAGTCCAATGGAAGGGATGATCGTCACAGGCGGGTGACATCATGACCAGGAAATGATAAAAGGGTATCCGGTGCAAACCGGCATTAGCTTTGAAAAAAGCCGAAGCAAGTCGATCACAGGGATGCATTAAGTATGACAGGGCGAAGCATCGTCTCGTTCCCTGTCTCAGGGAACTATGGTTACAGTCGTAACCTGAGACGTTCCCTTTCGAGGGAACTCGCGATGCGTCGATAACGCTTTGGGAATGAGAATACCCAAGTCGCCATAATTTGAGTGTAAGCCTGTTGTCAACACCACACTAAGCACTGAGAACCTGAGACCCTGGGGCAGCATTGAGGTCCAAGCTATAAAATCTGACGAATGTGAGCGGTGAGGACCAACCCGCCACATCACAAACCTCCTGAAGCGAAACTCCAGATATTAAGGCTTTAGAGGCCGCCATACTCCTCGTAGAATGAGCTCTGACCACCAAAGGGCATGGCTGGCCAGAGGACTCATAAGCAAGGGAAATAGCCTCTACTATCCACTTGCTAATTGTCTGCTTAGAAGCAGGAAGACCTTTCTTAGGTGATCCAAAACAGACAAATAATTGATCGGACTTTCTCCATGGAGAAGACCGATGAACATAAGTGCTCGCACTGGACACAAAAGGTTCAGTTTTTCCTGGTCCGAAGAAGTAAACGGAGGAGGACAGAAGGCCTGTAGCACAATAGGCCTCGGAATAATGGTTGGCACCTTAGGGACATAACCTTGTTTAGAGTATAAGAATGCCTTGATCATCCCCGGTGCAAACTCAAGGCAGGTGGGGGAAACCGAAAGGGCCTGAAGATCTCCGACTCTCTTAAGGGACGAGATGGCTAATAGAAAAATGGTCTTAAATGTAAGAAATTTTTCTGAGACTGAATCTAAGGGCTCAAACGGAGCCCCAGATAGGCCTTCTAATACTATTGCCAGGTCCCATGCCAGCATCCTAGTGCGAGTTGCAGGTCTTAGCCTCAGGGTGCCACGAAGGAAACGAGTAATCAGTGGGTCTCGACCCAACGATGTACCACCCACCGGGGAGTGTAAAGCCGCAATGGCAGCCACATAGACCTTTAAGGTGGATGGACATAAACCTGAAGAAAATCGCTCTTGCAGAAACTCCAATACTGTGTTTACTGAACAGTTAACCGGATCCCACTGACGCTGATGACACCAGGAAGTGAAAACTCTCCATTTTAAGGTGTATAGCTTCCTTGTAGCAGGAGCTCTGGAGCTTAGGATGGTCTCGACAACCTCGGTTGAGAGACCACTCTCTATGAGTTGGGCCCCCTCAGAGGCCAAACCCACAATTTCCAAATATCTGGCCGGGGGTGGAATATGGTGCCCCCTGCCTGAGACAGAAGGTCTCTCCTGATCGGGGTCTCCAAGGCAGGACCGTCTAGAAGATGAATCAGGTCCGCAAACCAGATTCGACTCGGCCAGCATGGTGCTATTAGCAGTAGTCTTATTCTGTACTGGTGGACTCGCTCCAGCACTCCTGGGAGCAGAGCAACAGGGGGAAATGCATACAAACATAGCCTCGGCCACGTCTGTACCATAGCATCCAGCCCCAGGGGGGCTGGTTGAGTAAGGGAGAACCATAGTGGACAGTGCGTTGTATGCTGAGACGCAAACAGGTCCACTTCTGCTCGGCCGTAAAATTCCCATATTTTCTCCACCGGGGTGGAGTCTCCATTCGCCTGGCCTCAGCTCCTGCCTCGACAGAATGTCTGCTCCAATATTCTGGACCCCTGGAATATACACTGCCCTCAGAGAGAGTATTTTCCCCAGGGACCACAGGAGGAACTGGTGCACCAGCTTGCACAACGGGCTCGAACGCAGACCCCCCTGACGGTTTAAATAAGAGACCACCGATGTGTTGTCTGTCTGGACAAGCACATGACGGTCCCTCAGGTCTGGGAGGAAATGTCTCAACGCATTGAAGACAGCCATCATCTCCAGGCAATTTATGTGCCAAGAGAGATGATGACTCCTCCACAGACCCTGAGCTGAGCGGCCTTCCTTTACCGCTCCCCAGCCGGTGAGGGAAGCATCTGTCGAGATCGAAACTCGATGGCAAAGAGCTCCTAACACCGGACCCTGGGACATGAACTAATGTTTCCTCCATATAACCAAGGCGCGGAGACACCGCCGCGTTATCTTGATCGTACGAAGTGGGTTTCCCCTCGGGGAGAACCCTCTGGTCCTGAGCCACCACTGCAAAGGTCTCATGTACAGTAGGCCAAAGGGTATCACATTGGACGCTGCTGCCATGAGGCCTAACAGTCTCTCGAACTGTTTCACAGTGCGTGACTGGGCTAGCTTTAGCTGTTCTGTGGCTAACAGGATAGCAGCTACACGAGCGGGCGATAGAATGGCTTGCATCGTGACTGAATCCCATATTACACCAAGAAAAGTGGTCCTCTGTAATGGAGAAAGCACACTCTTCCTGGCGTTGAGCCTCAACCCCAATTTCTGCATATGCACGAGAACGACACCTCGGTGTTGAATCGCCAACTGTTCTGACTCCGTTAGAATCAGCCAGTCATCTATATAATTCAGAATGCGTATGCCCTGCAGCCTGAGCAGGGCCAGAGCTGCATCTACGCACTTTGTGAATGTACGGGGTGATAAAGCTAGACCGAATGGAAGTACCCGATACTGGTATTCTTTGCCCTCGAAAGAAAACCTCAGGAACCTCCTGTGCTGAGGGAGGATGGAGACATGGAAGTATGCGTCCTTCAGATCTATCGTGACAAACCAGTCCTCGGATCTGATTTGAGTCACGATCTGTTTGAGTGTCAGCATCTTGAACTTGAGTTTTTGAACTGTACAATTCAACAGACGAAGATCTAAAATGGGACACAACCCCCCATCCTTTTTTGGAACAATGAAATAACGGCTGTAAAAACCCGATTCCCTGTCGGGTGGATACACCTGCTCTATAGCTTCTTTCGCTAGCAGAGCCTTCACCTCTTGCTCCATCACCAGAGCCTGCTCGGGATGCACTACTGAGAGTAACACCCCGTTGTAACGTGGAGGACGAGAACTGAACTGGATTCTGTATCTTCTCTCTACTATATGCAAGACCCATTGAGATACTTTTGGCAGTTTTTTCCACTCTGTCAGAAAATTTACTAAGGGAACCAGCCTCTCGAGGCTGGCCTCTGGTGTAATTGAGACACGCAGCTCGGGGACCTGAAGCAAACTGGCAGGAACTACCCAAACTGACTGTTTTTGAACACCCCTCAGAGAGTTCATGTCCGACGCAATGTCGAGTTGACATTGCGCCTGACTTTCGCTGGAGTCCACTGCGCCCTGAAGCACCAAGGGTGGCTCACGCCCAGCAGCCCCAGGGGGTTGGACGCGGAGAGGGAGAAATTTTTTGAAAGCCTCTGACTGTTTTTTGGCCTCCTGAAATCTCTCGACGACTGAATTTACCGCGTCGCCGAAGAGACCAGAAGGCTCAATAGGTGCATCCAGCAGAAACGCACGATCTTTGTCTTTTATTTCTGCTAAATTCAGCCAGAGATGCCTCTCAATGGCTACAAGGGCTGCCATAGACCGCCCAATTGCTCTGGCGGTCTCCTTAGTAGCCCTGAGAGACAAATCTGTGGCCCGACGAAGTTCTCGAACTTCATCGGGTCCCACTCCCTCACTCCTGTCCAATTCCCCCAGCAGATCAGCCTGATAAGCCTGAAGCAGTGCCATGGTGTGTAAGCACGCTCCAGCCTGACCTGCTGCCGTATAAGATTTGCCCACTAAATTAAAAGTAGTTTTTAATGGCTTTGTGGGCAAAGCTGAGGCCTTCAGAGACGATGCTGAACCGGGTGACAGATAGCTCGCGAGCATCTGTTCAGCACGGGGCATCGACTTGTAACCATACTCTCTCATACCCTTTATATTAGAATAAATATGTACTTGGGGACTTGAAATACGGGAAGAGTATGGCTTGTTCCACGATCTGGACAGCTCACTGTGCAGATCGGGAAAGAATGGAAGACCTCGTGGTGAGGGTGAAATATTAGATGTTAAAAAACGCTTGTCTAATTTGCTTTTCGGACGAGCGCCTCTTTTCTCGGCTGGGCAATCAATATTTAATTTCTCGACAGCGCGAGTTATCACCTCCACCAGCTCCTCATGTGCTGGGGAAAGAGATGGCGAATCTCGTTCCCCTGTGATTGTGTCACTTTCACCAATGCTCAGAACCTCTAACTCCTCTGAGCTAGAGCACTGAAGCATTGGGCTCTCTCTCCGGGCGGAAGAAGCCGCAGCTCGGGCTTCCGACACCGGAGAGAGAGCAGAGGATCCCCCAGGCAAAGGAGGAGAAAGAGCCCTCGGACCCGTCTCCTACCCCTCAGACAGATCCTTTTGCGATCCCCAGGAATGCATTCTCCGTGCTGCCTCGGCAGCAGCGGGTCCTGCACCCTGAGGAACGCGAGCCTGACCACTTTCCTCAAAAAGTGACAGACGGGAGCGGAGCATGCGAAGCGGTAGCCGCTCACAATGCTGGCAGTCAGCCCCCTCGAAGGCTGATACCGCATGCTCCACTCCTAAACACATTACACAAAGCTCGTGTGTGTCCCCACCCGTTAAATAACGCGGGCAGGGAGGCGCACACTGCTTGAATAATTGTTTCTCCATTTTCTTGATAATATATATATTGAACAGACAACAGTAAATAGTGACAGACAGATACACAGATCGCTTGCTGAGGCAACAGAAGCTGATGCCGGTTTGCACCGGATGCCCTTTTATCATTTCCTGGTCATGACGTCACCCGCCCGTGACGATCATCCCTTCCATTGGACTAGTTGACATACTTCAGACGCGTTCACGCTGGGGGCGTTCCCAAAGCATTATCGACGCATCGTCTCATTCCCTCAAAAGGGAACAATAACAACATTTAGTCCTGGTCCGCTTAGCGTTCACATTTGCATTTAAACACCGAATCTAAAGGCACAGGGATATGTTCACAACCTGATTGGTCGGCTTTTATTACATATATTTCATGATGGAACTTACCGATCATCCAAAATAATGCGGTGTGCTGGGTTAAATGCGCTCATTGTATGCGCATAGCCTACATATGATGGTATTTTGACCAGCTGAGAACTCGCGGAGAGCTTTTAAAATGTGTAAAGGAGTCAAAACAGCAGCAGGAATCAAATGTGACCCGCTCTGGCGAAATGAGTTGGAAGTCGCAACGATCCATTTTAAGATATGGGCCGATTATGTGGAAAAACAAGGAAATAATAGATTTTTTTTGTGCTAATTTCAAAGAAAAGACATTCAAAAATAATCTCCCAAAGTTTCGTAGTTCAGATAATTGAGTAAAGGTATTTAAATGACTATTAAAGTTTACAAAGTTTTACTAAATTCGCTGGAAATTAACCACTTTTCTCAACTACTCTCGTCACCTCTGAGCATTTCCCGGGTATCCCCTGAAACGTCACTATCTCTGCTCTCCAAATGGTGTTACACATTGTATAGAACTGTAGTGATCTTTTTCTTTGTAGAAAAATTAGAAGCTCAGACCAGGAGACGATGGAAGTTTTCCAAGCAGAAGTTCTTTATTGCTCGTCGGTAGCTGCAGTCATTCCAACATCGTCTAACTTAAAGTAACTTTACATGGTATATTATAGGCGTTTTAAGGGGAGGGACTTCTGGAGGTGGAGACAAATTCAAACAAAGCATGCAAATGTAGATAAGGTATACAGATTTTGCAACCTGCTCAGCATGAGACACGAGAAAAGGAAAGGCATAGACTTCTCGTACTGAGATGAGAACTCCAAGACAAATGGTCTCAGTAATAAAATAGCAGGGGTTCAAACTTGCTCAGCATGAGTTTCACCCGGTGAGACACGAGAACAGGAAAGGCCTAGCCTTCTCGTACTGAGATGGGACAGTCAGGAATATCCTGCTGGGAACCTCTACCGTCTGCAGAGATTTCCTGGTCTCATAATTTATAACTTTCTCAATATAAAATACTATTGTATTGGAAATCTAAATTAAACATTTAAATAAAATTTGTAATCCTACATTTCCCCCTTTGAGAGTTCTAAATAACTCTCACAAAATACAAATTTAAACACTTAAACAAACATGCAATTTTAGGGTCCGTGACGTCCCTACGGGTAATAGTCTTTTCTGGTAGGAATTTTGATTTTCTCGAGAGAGAGAGGCGTGATTCATATGTTGAATGAAACACTTGATACTGTGGACGCATAGATAGTACGCCAGTAGAACAAACAACAACATAATTGCTATTTCCTTTATCCACAGCCAGGGTTTACCAATCAAGTTTCCGAACCATGAAGAATTATCTTCAGTCATCTGGTGTAATTTTGCTGAAAGATCAAGAATGTCTTGTTGGATTTTGTTCAAGTTCTCTGTTGGATCCATTTACCCGGTGCAGCACTCAGGTCCGATGATGGTGCAGGCTCCTCCTTGCGTTGCTAGAATGTAATCCAAGGCCACTCTGTTCTGTAAGATCATTATCTTGTGCGAAGCGAGAGTGTCCGTGATGTTACCAAGGGCCAAAGCCGTATCATTGGCCAATTTCTGTACAAAATTCGATAAGCTTCTGACTTGATCAAGGGCTTGCATGACACCATAAGGTGGTATTAATGCTCCAAGAGTTCTTGACCACCATGTTTGTGCACAAGTGAGTCCTGGAATGCAGCCATCTGCTTCGTTAGTGGTAGGAGCTGAATTTTGTAGCTGTGGGGAGCTTGGGGTGGAGTGTGTATTTTCTCTGATAGCTGGTAGAACATAAACAAGGGTGCACCTTCCGTTGAATTGGCTGGGGAGGATGCTGTAGACAGAAGTTCCACATAACCAAAAAGTGTCAGTTGGTGGAGAGATCATACACAACTGATTTATTGCAAAAAAATTGGGTAGGGATGGGTTTCTGGAGAAACACTCCGTTAAGTAATTTTCCTCTTTCTTATCTGTTGTAGTATCGTACACATGGGATTCTGTTCCTCTTTCAATCACAAAGCTGCAATGTTCACGAGGAATTTCAGCCAGTGGAGTCGATGCTGGAGCATAATTTTCTATGCACCAATAGAACATCATTGGCAGGAGTAGATCTGTCATGATGGGAGTAGCTGAAGTTAGGTTGCAGGATGGTAGTCCTGGAATGCAACACGGAGAAGCTGGAGGAATTGTTATATTGTGACATGTATCCTTGTTGTATAATTCACTGGTATGATGATTGAATAAGGTACACGTGTCACATTTGGAGATAGGGTGTGCCACCCAGGGGATTCCTGCTCCTACAGAAGGTGCGTGTGGCATGCAAACGTCCTTTCCATCGAACAAGGCATTTCTTGACATATTCATCAGCTCTAAGAATATGTTGTTTCTGGAGTCCACACTTTGTGCAATGTCCATGATGCTTAGTAGAACGACAATCTTGATCATGTTGATGGATGACTGAAGGTTTCGTATGTGAATCTCTGCGTTGTGTATTTTTTTCTTTCATGATAGTTGGTTTGGCAGTGGGTCTAGTTGTTTTCTGGAGGTTGTGGCTTCATACGCAGGTGAGGAGGTTGGTGCGTATGGGTCCCGGACTGTCATCAAGTGGTGTCTGCACAGAGTAAGAAAGAAAAAACAAAAGACAGTAGAGCAGTATTTGTTCAAACACTAGGATTGTGAACTTTTTCTGAGTCTGCTAGACAGTGGAGCAGTATTTGTTCAAACACTAGGGTTGTAAACTTTTCTGAGACTGCTATTGTTGTTCCCTCTTTCCCTATTTCTTAAACCTTTGACACCTAAGGAACAGTGAAGTAAGGATGTACTAGGATAGGGCCTATGAGGGATTTCTTCACCCCAGGGTTAACCCCCGAAGCCTGTTGCGTTCGGTTCTTCCCGGGGCTCCTCACTGGTTCCGTGTCCTAACCTATCCCTGTAGGTGGGGGAACAACCTTACAGTGTGTACAATGACTCCAGGTTTTCCTTCCCTGACACAATACTGCAGCTGCTGTAATCAACATCACTTGATGTGGCCCATGCCACTTTGGTTCTAATGGCTTATTTCTGAATGACTTTATCATGACCCATTGACCTGGGATGATTGTGTGTCCACCTTCTGGTGGAGTCTGCCAACATGACTCAACTCTCCCTCTGGCACTCTGTACCGCCTTTGTTAGGTTTTCACAGTAAGCAATCAGGGCATCTGAGGCAATGTGTACATCAGCATTTCTAAGATCAATCACACATGGCATCTGCATGGGGCGTCCAGTAATAATCTCATGAGGGCTCAGTCCTACTGTTCTGTTAGGTGATGCTCTCATACTACACAGTACTGCTGGCAGTGCTTCGACCCATGGTACCCCTTCCTGATGCATTTTGCTTAGTCTGGTTTTGATTGTTCTGTTCGATCGTTCAACCTGTCCTGATGCTTGTGGCCTGTATGGGCAGTGAAGATTCCACTTAATCTTCAAAATTCTAGACACTTCCTTGACTACCTGTCCTGTGAAGTGTGTACCTTGATCTGAGTCAATGCAATCTGGTAATCCCCATCTGGGAATGACATCAGTGACAAGACATTTAGCAGTATGTGCAGCTGTAGCACGCCCTGTTGGATAAGCTTCTACCCATCTTGAGAACTTATCTATTACTACCAAAACATCGTTTTTTCCCTTACAACGAGGCAATGATATGTAATCAACTTGCAGGTGACGAAATGGTCCTGGTGGGGCTGGGGTATGTGCTGCTGGTGTAGTGGCTGCTGGTACATCATTATTTTTCTGACATGTAACACACCTCTTGGCTGTTTCTGTGGCTACATTTCTGAATTTTGGATTCCACCACTGATTTGAGAACCTGTGATTCATCGTTGCTGGACCACTGTGACCCAAATTGTGTATTTGTTGAGCCAAATATGGCAACAGTGATTCGGGAGCAACATACTTTCCCCCTTTAGTCCAGCAACCGGATGAATCTACGGTGGCTCCTTTGTCTAACCATGTCCATGCTTCATACAGAGGAACGTCTTTGTACAGATCAATTATTGATTCAGGAAGCATAATTGTCTTCTGTGCTGCACTACCTGAACACACTTGTACAGTTGCATAGAAACAAGCCTGTTTAGCTGCCATATCAGCAAGAGCATTACCTTTAGCTTCTGTAGTATTAGTTGTGAGATGTGCTTTCACTTTGATCACTGCTAATTTCTTTGGAAGTTTCATGGAAAACATTAGATCTTTCACTAATTCAGCATGCTTAATGGGGGATCCAGCAGAAGTTAGAAACTGTCTGGTTTGCCAAATGACACCAAAATCATGAATTACCCCAAAAGCATATCTGGAATCTGCGTAGATATTAGCAACTGATCCTGAAGCTAGCGTGCATGCTCTTGTTAGGGCTACTAGTTCTGCAGCTTGAGCTGAAAAATGATCTGGAAGACGTCCTGAAGCTAACACTTCCGTGGTGGACGTTACTGCATAACCTGCTTGTCTGTTACCTTCAATTACTTGAGCTGAACCGTCAACAAACAACTCAAATTCTGAATTCTCTATGGAAGTTTCTTTTACTTCACTCTTAGGTGTATATGTAAGCGTAACACAATCGTGTGTCATTTCTCCTTCATCCTCTAACAAAACTTCAGTCATAGCAGACATCATACATGAGGATGGATTCGTGACAGGTGCACGCTGTAAGACAATATTCGGGGCTGTGAGAGTTGCTAACCAATTTCCCCAGCGAGAGGAAGTGACAGAAGTGACTTTTGCTTGATTCATTAATGCGGACACTGCGTGCGGACATCTTACGTTTACAGACTGTCCTAACACCATTCCTGATGAAGCCTGAAGCGCTAGATGCACTGCCTGTACTGCTCTGAGGCATGGGCCCATACCTTGAGCTACTATGTCAAGTTTACCAGAATAGTAATGAATTGGGCGTAAACTGCCCCCATGATCTTGCATTAGACATGCAGTCATGAAGCTTAAATGTTCATGGACATAAAGCACAAATGGTCTATCAGTTTGGGCAATTCCTAATGCTGGTGCTTGACATAGTGCTCTCTTCAAATCATTGAACGCTTTGAGGTGACATTCTTCCATACAAACAGTATCAGAATCTTTACCATGGCCTTTCAACAAGTCATAGAGCGGCTGTGCAATTGAGGCATAGTCTTCAATCCAAGGTCTACAGTAACCTGCTGTTCCTAAAAATGATCGGAGTGTTTTAATGGTAGTAGGCAGGGGTATGGCTTTGACTGAAGCTGCTCGATTCTGTGTAATGGATCTATTTCCTGCACCAATTGTTTGACCCAGAAATGTGACTTGCTTTTTAGCAATTTGAGCTTTGTGAAAGCTGCATTTGAGTCCTTTCTTATGCAAATAGTCCAACAATGATGCCAATTCAGTTTGATGTACCTCGTGATCTGTTGAGGCAATCAAAATATCATCGACATATTGGATCATAGTGGACTGTTTTACCGGACATTCTGGGTCACACAAATCACGTCTGACAGCCTGATGGTATATGGTTGGGGAGTTTTGAAATCCCTGTGGCAAACGTGTCCACTGGTATTGCTCATAGTCAACGGTGAAAGCTAACCATGGCTGGCTGTCAGAGTGCAACGGTACAGAAAAGAATCCATTAGACATATCAATTACTGAAAAAATCTTACTCTCTAATGGTATGCCATTACAAATTGTGGAAGGATCTGCCACTAGAGGGGTAATTTTATCAATATTTTTATTGGCTACTCTGTAGTCTATTGCATGTCCCATTGGATTTCTTGATGGGCCATATGGGTGAGATACAGGGACTATTGGTTTTAACTAGCACTCCCTGCATCAGCAACTTTTCTACAATAGGTTTGATCCCCTGTATAGCTTCCTTATTGATCGGATATTGTTTGGTGACCGGGGGTGGAGTCCCCGTCAATTTAATTGGTTCTACACCTGTCAACAAACCACAATCATCCTTGTCTTTAGCCCAAATTGGATGATTCTGTAAGAAAGCATACTCAGGAGGGATCACATTATTGGTAGAAACTTGTGCTGAGGAAATTTTAATGCTAGCAGATTCTGAGGACACGTCTAAAGTTAGATGTATTTGTCTCAGGAGATCCATGCCTAAAATTGCACCTGTATTTAATGGAGCACATAACAATTTTGTAGTCAGAGTTTTCGGGCCAAATTGTACATCTATGGGCGGGGTTTCATACAAATCAGAATCTTCACCTATTACGCCAGTTACGTCGGATGACGACGAATGGGGTTTCGCTTAGAAAGCCTATCAACTTCGAGTATTACAAAACGAGCCAATGGCAAAGAAATTCCATGGGTCTGCGGAATTTGCATGACGTAACTCCGCCCCACCTCGTGGGTATAAAAGGAGGAAGTCCGCAACAGCCGTTTATGTTTTCGCTTCGGAGCCAAGTGTATTCTTCTCTCCACAAGCCATCTCTGAATTGTCAGCTTTACAAACGAGTACCTCGAGTGTTGGTGTGACGGCGATCTACGGCGAGCGCGTGCTTCCTGCTGATCTGTTAAAGTGGTCTGCCAGTCGGTGCGTGTCTCCCCGGGTGCTTCAACACTTGAGTTTTCTCTCACTAAAAGAGCTCGCACGCGGCACGTCTTTTTAAAGACGGCTCGCCCGTGCATTTAAAAAAAAATAAATAAAAATGAATGGTGCGGCAGCTTGGTATCGGACTCTGATGGGCACGAGCGTTGTCTAGTATGTTTGGGCTTGATCATGCTAGAGCAGCGCTCGTGGATGACCCATGTTTTCTCCGTGGAAACATGATCATCGCGTCATTAAGGTCGAGACTCGGTGAACTCACATGAGTGAGAGTCCCCTCATCCACCCCCCGTTCTTCGGCTGGTGGCCAGGGTGACCTGAGGGTTATGGTCTGGAACAAGGCGCCGACTATGTGTCCGCGACCCCAGCCCCCCTCTTCAATGACGGTGCCCGCTAGTGAACAGGTGATTCCCACGGGTCTACCCTCTGGTGGCCCGTGTGTTTCATTTGAAGCTACAGAGGATGATATAATGTTTGTAGCAGCTTCACTAGGTGGGTTTGATTTTCATGGAAGTGACGACTCGTCGAGTCTGATCCGGAGATGACGGCCATGCTTTCCCGGGACGATTGGTTTTTGGGTGAGGCCGCCGACCCTCGTCCACGGCAAACCCCAATACCATTCTTCCCGGACGTGCATGATGAGATCAGGGACCACTCGCTGATCTCATCCGCCTTTCCTCTCCTCAATGGGGCCGCTGCCCATGGGTACACTGGGGTTCCCCCGGCTGAACGCTCTGTTGCGATGCTATGTGTCCTCAGAGTGCTTCTTCTCGGCGCAATCCTAAGCACCCGCCCGTGGCCTGTAGTTTTTCGTCTACGCTTGTGGCAAGATCCTGTAGCGCCACGGGACTGGCAGCCGCCTCACTGCATGCCATGGTCATTCTGCTGGTCTACCTGACCCAGATGCTCATGGTCCTGCACGAGGGCGGGACTGACCCAGGGCTCTTCACTGAGCTGCGCGCCGCCACTAACCTTGCTCTCCGAGCGACGAAAGTGGCCGTACGCTCCCTGGGTCAGGTGATGCTCACCGTTCGGTGGCTGTACCTGTTTGATGTGCTGGATGTCGCGCGGACCCGTCTGTCCGACATTCCCATATCCCAGGTCGGCCTCTTCGGCGGTGCGGTTGAGGGCTGGCCCAACAGCTCTCAGCCGCCCATGAGCAGACTGACGTTGATTCTGTCCCGACGGCCCCGCCGTCCGCTCAGATCCCCTGGTCTGCCCACCACCGAAGGCGCCCTCCCGCGGCTCCCACCCTGCCCATTCACCCGGGCCGGCTCTGGGGGCCGCGGGCGGACGCCACAGCCCTCTCTAGCCCCGCCCCCCGCTACACGCCGGGTTAAGCGGCGCTCTTGAGACGGGCTCCTCGGGGATGGAGCAGGCTGAGGTTGACTCTGTCCCGATGGCCCCGCCGGCCGCTCAGGTCCCTCGGTCTGCCCACCGCCGAGGGCGCCCCCCCGCTGCCAAGGCACGGTTGCTAACTGTGCTCCCACACCGGACCGCTATGCCGTCCACGTCTGGGCCAGTTACTCCGCTTCGCTGCCCCTCCGGGGGGACGCCTGTCGTCCGCTTGATCCCGCTGGTTCAGGTCCTGGGAGCCTGGCTAGAGCTTCCCCGTCTGTCCCGCTGGATCACGCGCTCCGGCAGGCTCGGCTATGCGATTCAGTTCGCACGGTCTCCTCCCCGCTTCCGGGGAGTCCGCTCCACTTTGGTCGGTGGCAATGCCCCCGTCAGGAGAGCAGAGGTTGCACCCCTGGCGAAGGGTGCAATCGAGACTGTCCCTCCAGCCGAGATGAGATCCGGCTTCTACAGCCCCTACTTCATTGTCCCCAAGAAAACCGGTGGGTTACGGCTAATCCTGGACTTGCGCGTGCTGAACCGCTCCCTTCACAGGCTGCCGTTCAAGATGCTCACCGCCAAACGCGTTTTCGAATGCGTGCGGCCCCAGGATTGGTTTGCAGCGATCGACCTGAAGGACGCCTACTTTCATGTCTCCATTCTTCCTCGCCACAGACCGTTCCTACGGTTTTCTTTCGAGGGGCAGGCATACCAGTACGCGGTTCTCCCCTTCGGGCTAGCCCTGTCTCCTCGCATCTTCACGAAGGTCGTAGAGGCTGCCCTTGTTCCCCTTCGGGAGCACGGGGTTCGCATCCTGAGTTATATCGACGACTGGCTGATCCTAGCTCACTCTCGAGATCAGGTTTGCGAACACAGGGACCTAGTGCTCCGGCACCTAGCTCGTCTGGGCCTTCGGGTCAACTGGGAGAAGAGCAAACTTTGCCCCGTGCAGAGGATCTCTTTTCTCGGTATGGACATCGACTCGGTCGCCATGTCCGCGCAGCTTACGAGCGAGCGCGCGCAGTCACTGCTGACTTGCCTGAGACAACTCGAGGGCAAGAGTGCGGTTCCACTGAAACTTTTTCAGAGGCTCCTGGGGCATATGGCATCTGCAGCCGCGGTCACGCCGCTCCGATTGCTTCATATGAGACCGCTTCAGCTTTGGCTTCGCGACCGAGTCCCGAGGTGGGCATGGCAACAAGGCACGCTCCGAGTACCAGTTACTCCGACCTGCCGTCAGTTCTTCACCCCTTGGTCGAACCTCAGTTTTCTCAGGGCGGGTGTCCCCCTGGAACGAGCTTCCCGGCATGTTGTTGTCTCGACAGATGCCTCCACCACGGGCTGGGGCGCCATGTGCAATGGACATGCTGCTGCGGGCTCCTGGACAGGACCCCAGCGGCTTTGGCATGTCAATTGCCTCGAGTTGTGGCAGTACGCCTTGCCCTGCACCGCTTCCGGGCGTTGCTCCTGGGTCAACACGTACTAGTCCGTTCAGACAATACCGCGACTGTTGCGTACATCAACCATCAAGGTGGTCTATGCTCCCGCCGTATGTCACAACTCGCCCGCCACCTCCTCCTATGGAGTCAGAAGCATCTGAGGTCGCTTCGAGCCATTTTCATTCCCGGAGCGCTGAACTGTGCAGCCGACGAGCTCTCACGGCTTCAGCCCCTCCCTGGAGAATGGCGACTCCATCCCCAGTTGGTTCAGCTGATTTGGGACCAGTTCGGGGACGCACAGATAGATCTGTTTGCCTCTCACGACTCGACCCATTGCGCCCTGTATTTTTCCCTGACCCGAGGGCACGCTCGGCACGGATGCACTGGCGCACAGCTGGCCGCCGGGCCGCAAATATGCGTTTCCCCCAGTGAGCCTTCTTGCGCAGACCTTGCGCAAGGTCAGGGAGGACGAGGAGCAGGTCATTCTGGTCGCGCCGTATTGGCTCAACCGGACCTGGTTCCCCGAACTTGTACTCCTCGCGACAGCACCTCCCTGGCCCATTCCTCTGAGGAAGGACCTTCTTTCTCAGGGACGGGGCACCCTGTGGCACCCTCGCCCCGATCTCTGGAGCCTCCTCGTGTGGCTCCTGGACGGCTCGAGGTAGGTTTGAGTAACCTTCCACCAGCGGTGGCGGCTACCATCACTTCCGCTAGAGCGTCGTCCACGAGACACGCCTATGCGTTGAAGTGGAACCTCTTCGTCGACTGGTGCTCTTCTCACCGAGAAGACCCCCGGAAATGCTCGATCAGCGTTGTGCTTTCCTTCCTTCAGCAAGGGTTGGAGCGAAGGCTGTCTCCCTCCACCCTTAAGGTCTATGTTGCCGCCATTGCCGCACATCATGACCCGGTCGAAGGTAAGTCGGTAGGGAAGCACGACCTGGTCTTCAGGTTCCTGAGAGGAGCGAGGAGACTATATCCTCCTCGCCTCCTCTCGTTCCCTCTTGGGACCTCTCAGTGGTTCTAACTGCCCTGAAGAGTGCTCCCTTTGAGCCTCTGCAATCAGTCGAGCTTAAGTTCCTGTCAATAAAGACAGCGCTCCTGGTTGCACTGGCCTCCATCAAGAGGGTAGGGGACCTACACGCATTCTCCGTCGACGAAGCGTGCCTGGAATTCGGACCGGCCTTCTCTCACGTGATCCTGAGACCCTGGCCCGGATATGTGCCCAAGGTTCCTACCACTCCCTTTCGGGTCCAGGTGGTGAACCTGCAAGCGCTGCCCCTGGAGGAGGCAGACCCAGCCTTGGCACTGCTCTGTCCAGTAAGCGCTCTTCGCGCCTATGTAGACCGGACGCAGTGTTTCAGGACCTCAGACCAGCTCTTTGTCTGTTATGGTGGGAAGCTGAAGGGAAAGGCTCTCTCCAAGCAAAGGTTGTCTCACTGGTTAGTGGACGCCATTGCCTTGGCATACCAGCAGCAAGGTCGACCGTGCCCCCTTGGTGTGACGGCCCACTCCACCCGGAGTGTGGCATCCTCTTGGGCTAGCGCATGGCGCCTCGCTAACAGACATCTGCAGAGCTGCAGGCTGGGCGACACCTAACACATTCGCCAGATTCTATAATCTCCGAGTGGAGCCAGTGTCCTCTCATGTACTCGCTTCAACTAGCTAGTACCGGACCCGCTCAGGTGTCTTCGCTTGCTCGCCATTCCACTCCACGGACTGGATACGTGCGATATTCTCCTCAGGTGAGCTTCTCCGAAAGCCCTGAGCTCCTCCAGCAGTCCTGACGTCGGCGCCAGTGTCTCTTGCCTGCGCGTCGGCTAGGTGCCTCCCGTGTGCATGGTCCCTCCCTTGAGCGACCCCCACATGTGTATTTCCACTGTAAGCCTCTCTGAGCATGTGTCTTTCCCTTGGCAAGCCACCTTGCCACCCCTGGGGTTGAAATATTCCACCTGCGGCTGGACACCCCAGTGTTCTCCATATGTTTCCTTCGGGTCATAGGTGTATTCTCTAAGTCCCCCCCTCTGGGTTGGCATTAATTGCATACTTCCCCTAGCTTGGGATATGCTTCCCAGTGTACCTTGGTATTCCTGTGTTAAATGGAGTCCTTCGTCCAGTCTATGACAGGGATCTCGATTTACGCAGGGCACTGGAAGACAGCTGAGAAGGTGGCGTGATTAGACTGGTAACCCCATTCGTCGTCATCCGACGTAACTCGGAGTGACAACGAAAGGGAACATCTACGGTTACGTATGTAACCCTCGTTCCCTGAGTAGGGAACGGAGATGTTACGTCTGCCTGCCACTTTCCGCTGTACCACGGGGATCGCCTGAGCTCAGTCTTGGCTCCTCAGCGAAGAAACATAAACTGCTGTTGCGGACTTCCTCCTTTTATACCCACGAGGTGGGGCGGAGTTACGTCATGCAAATCCCGCAGACCCATGGCATTTCTTTGCCATTGGCTCGTTTTGTAATACTCGAAGTTGATAGGCTTTCTAAGCGAAACCCCATTCGTCGTCATCCGACGTAACGTCTCCGTTCCCTACTCAGGGAACGAGGGTTACATACGTAACCGTAGCCGTTTTCTTGTACGGAATGTCTAAACCTTTAGCCAGTTTTGTAGGAATTATGGTAATTTCTGCACCTGTATCAAGCAAAAAATCTATTTCTTTCTCTTTTATGCTACCTTTCACAAAAATTCTTGTGTCATTATTATGGATTACAGGGGTAAGGTAGCTACTCACAGCCCCAACAATTAGTTTTTTTCCTGGTCTTTTTGTGCTCTTAAAAGAGCCTGAACAAGCTGTCCTAAACTTTCAGTGGACACTTGCGGAACTGCTTCCGGGTTGTAAGCAGGCTGAGAAGGAGCAGAATTATGCATAGCATTTCTTTTTGTATCTTGCAATTTCTTCCTACACTCTTTCTCCCAATGTCCTAATCTTCCACAATAGTGGCAGCTGCCTTCTTTTTTAGACCAACCGTTTTCTTGTTTTGCTGTGCTAAATGTAGCTGCTGCTGCTACTCTCACTTTGGCTTCAACATCAGCATCTCTTTCCCATGCAGCTAACCTGTCAACGTTACTTCTGAGAGTTTTGTTAGACCAAGTTAGATCTAGGAATGGCAAAGCTCTTCTGTATTCGGCTACAAGGCCATCTGACCAGATACGAATTAGTGGTCCTTTATCATCGAGCACACTTTCAGAATCATCCACTATTCCACTGTAAGTTATGGCTGACTGACAAAACCGTTCAGTATATTCATTTACCGTTTCTTCTTTCTTTTGTACACAGCTAGTAACTCTAGACCAGTCTATTTTGGGTCCTAAGATAGTCTTTAGGATTTTCAAAACACCTTCTCTCATATCGCCTCTACTGGCATGTTGTAGTTCAGAAGTCACTGCAGATTCAAAACTGTTGAATTCAGAATCAGTTAAAATTTGTGACATTAACTGTGTGACTTCTGTTAACGACATGTCATATAGACGAATTTTGCTGATCAATGCCCTTCTAAATTCAGAAAACTGTTTACGAGGTGAGGGTAAACTCTCAGAGAGTCGTTCTATATCCCTAGGTCCAAGGGCTTTTGCGACAGTTTGTATTCGGACTACAGAAGGGTGGGTAGAAACACTTTCATTTTCCTCAATTCCCTGTGATCTTTTTCTAGCTCCACACACATAAACTGAATTTACAGGCTTATCAGTGACTGATTGGATGGCTACATCTGTTTCAAAGAACGATCGTAAATCAGGGTAAATGTTATCAGGCTGACTTACTTCTTCCACATCAGTTTTTTCTGCATCTTTGTTGCGGTTCAATTTCTTGGTCAACGCGGAAACTCTAGGACGTAGCTCTTTGTTCTCTTTCTCTAGCTCTGAGTTATGCTGAGACTGTTCTGTAGCTTTTGCTAAAATAAATTCTCTATGGAAACAAATTATGGCTTTCACATTGTTCTTGCGAATACTTGCTCCTAGTACTTTTTTACACTCTTCTACAGACCAAATCTTATCTGGATGAATCTCATATTTCTGTGTTAGTTCTTGTCTAACTTTTTCAGTGACTATTAGATCCATCTGTTCTCCTAACAGTGTTTTAAATTCGCTATCTGACCACAAAGGAGTAGCAAGACCACCTTTTTTAGTTGTGGAGATTAGTCTAGCACTTTTCTTAATCATTTTGTGGATTTCTTTGTTACCACACAAACAAACACTAAACTTCTCTGATCACAGAGGGTACGCTTGTTAACACAAATCAACTATTGTTAAACTTCCTTGTTGCCAACACATCACAAACTATTAGTACGTTACGCTAATCTTCCCTAAAAGAAAAATGCAAAAGGATCTTTCACCTTCTTAACTTTTAGAGGATAAAACAAACAAAAACACTAAATCTTCTCTGATCAAAAGAGGCTACACTCGATAACACAGTTAACCTTCCTTGCCCAGAGCAAAGGGTAACACACAAAATATTAGCACGTTACGCTAATCTTCTCTAAAAGGAAAATGCAAAGGATCTTTCACCTTCCTAACTTTTAGAGGATGAACACATCCCTGTTTGAACAGAGGTTCACCAATTTTAACACGTAATGTTAACCTTCCCTAACTTTAGAGGATACCTTCTCTAGCAACGTAGAGGCTATACTTTCATCTTTAAAATAAACTTTTAAAGGGTAACTTTGTTAGCCAGACACTGCAGCTGTCTGATAACTGTTCTCTGACGGCACAGAGATTTGTACTGGTCTTCAGCGGTTATTTGAATGGAGTGAAACTCACCAAATTTTTGTTGTATAGAAAGATTCCGCCTGGAAATATTGGTTCAGCTTGAAGTTTTCAATCTGGAGGAAGCTGGAAAGATTCAGTCTGGCAATCTTTGTTTAGCTGGATGTTTCAAAATTCAGTCTGGAGACTCAGTCAGCTTTGTTGAGATCTTTGAGCTTTGAAGTTTCAAAAGTTCATTCTTTGTTGAGTTTCAGTTTCTCCTTCCGGGTCACAGGCACCATCTGTAGTGATCTTTTTCTTTGTAGAAAAATTAGAAGCTCAGACCAGGAGACGATGGAAGTTTTCCAAGCAGAAGTTCTTTATTGCTCGTCGGTAGCTGCAGTCATTCCAACATCGTCTAACTTAACTTTACATGGTATATTATAGGCATTTTAAGGGGAGGGACTTCTGGAGGTGGAGACAAATTCAAACAAAGCATGCAAATGTAGATAAGGTATACAGATTTTGCAACCTGCTCAGCATGAGACACGAGAAAAGGGAAGGCATAGACTTCTCGTACTGAGATGAGAACTCCAAGACAAATGGTCTCAGTAATAAAATAGCAGGGGTTCAAACTTGCTCAGCATGAGTTTCACCCGGTGAGACACGAGAACAGGAAAGGCCTAGCCTTCTCGTACTGAGATGGGACAGTCAGGAATATCCTCCTGGGAACCTCTACCGTCTGCAGAGATTTCCTGGTCTCATAATTTATAACTTTCTCAATATAAAATACTATTGTATTGGAAATCTAAATTAAACATTTAAATAAAATTTGTAATCCTACAGAACCAATCAATAAGCTTAGAAATGTACACAAACGCTGATCATTTGTCGATGGGAAGCCCCGTTTCGACTGACCGGCATGCGATTGGTCCAGCCACCCTCCTGTCAGACTCGCAGCGAGCGCTCTGTGTAAACAAGCTAGCAGATCTCCTCAGAACGATTAAATATTATTAATTTGAGAAATGTCAAAAGAGAGCAAAGTCGCCAAAGCGTCATCAAGCGCCCTGGCCTGGATTTGAAAAGAAAGACTTATCTGTACAAAAATATCCGTGTGTTTTGCACAGAAAATACAAAGGACATTACATGCCCAAAACCGTTAGTTGAGAAATTAAGTTGTCCTTCTCCCTGCCCAGCTAAGAAGAAAAGAGCTGAAATGTGAATTTAATGTCCAATTTGAATCTGAGTGAGTGTATTTACTGTGTATGGATGTGAGTGAGTGCAATTGTTGTGTGAGTGTATTTATCTGCAAGGAGAATCCATTACAATGTCTTTGATTAACCCAATATTTAACTGTTGGTATCTCCGTTATGAATTTGTTACACCGTTATTGTCAACTAGCTATCCTACACAAAGACATGATTGAATAGGCTAGCATTATTTGTTCTCTTTTTCCTTGTCTCTCTGCCTCTCTCACTTTCTCTCTCTCTCTCTCTCTCTCTCTCTCTGTCTCTCACACACACACAGACACAGAAATACACACACACAGACAGACAGACACACACACACACACACACACACACACACACACACACACACACACACACACACACACACACACACACACACACACACACAGACACACACACACACACACACATACACACACACACACACACACACACACAGACAGACACACACACACACACACACACACACACACACACACACACAAGTCCCTTTTAAATTATTTATTCAAATAAAAACTTTAAAATAATTTGAGCTTCAGCCTGGTTTAATAGCATTTATATATATATATTAATGTCTTTGGTCAAATTAAGCTGTAAAATAAATAGTTTATCCCTTTAAATGCAATGGATTTTGAAAGATATCAACAAAAAATGGGCAAAAAACTTTAAAAGCAATTTTCTCAGGTTTTCAATTGGAAAAAGAGGGCAGACGACCATAATTCAAATGCGTATATCTTTACAACCATTCAAGGTATGACTTTGACTAGGATATCATTTGAAAGCTTATGGTCTCCTCTTTCCATTACAGTTTTGCCCGTTGCTTGAACACATTTTGCAAAACTTCGCTCATTGTGCCAAAACTCTACACACAAGTAAACATGACACAACACTGGGAAATATACCATTCACATCTGTGTCAAATTGAAACTCTACTATCAAAACCTAAACTCTGCTATCAAAACCTAACATTCCTTTGTCAAAATGTAACTCTGATGATAAAATGACACATACTTGCATCATATGCATACACTTTCAGATCAGGGGGATCACACTAGTCTACTTTATATAAAACACTGCAGTCTTTGATTTTCACTGTTTATTCAGAAGGTATATTTTCAGGAAGCACATTTTCAAACAACCAAAAAAGCAAATAGGCCTACTCAATATTGTACATTGCAGCACTGTACATTGCAGTAACATGAATTCAGATAAAGCAAAAAAAAAATTATGATAATAGAAAAAACACTATACTGTAAACACAGAAAATCATGGCAATTGTTCATACGTGGGCTCATGGATCCCGCCGTCTGTTGGGGTCTGGCCACAGGACCTCATCGACATCGCAAGCAATGTCTTCTCCCGCTAGGCACCGGGGAAAATATCCCCTTGCATGTCGAAACCATCCATGGATTGCTGTCACCTGAATGTCGTCGCAGACCTGTTCCATTACCTGCAGAAGAGGTATGCGGGCATGTGGTTGGCGGTCATATACACGCCATCTCCAAGCCGAAAATAATTCCTTTATAGGGTTTAAAAATGGTGAGTAAGGGGGCAAGTATACCACTTCAAATTGATTGTGGTTGGTGAACCAGGCCTGGGCCAGAGCAGTCCGATGGAAACTGGCATTATCCCATACCACCACAAACCTGGGCTGATCTGGTCTGTTCTGTACAACTATATTATAGAGAGCATGTAGAAATGTGAGTATATGTCGGCTATTGTATGGACCTAGTTTTGCATGATAATGCAGAAGCCCTCGAAGGCTTATGGCGGCACACAATGTGATATTTCCCCCGCGCTGCCCCGGGACGTGCACAATTGCCCTTTGGCCAATTACATTACGACCCCGTCGTCTTGTTTTGCTCAGGTCGAATCCAGTTTCATCAATGAAAATGAATTCATGAGGCTGTGCTGCTCCATACATGACCAAGATTCTCTGTAACAAAAAAAAAACATATTACTGCACTACAGTGCTACACATACAGAACCCTCACCCCATCACACAGGTACCTGTGTAGCTCTCCGAATGGATCCATGTGGTACTGATATGGTACATATTCAGCTGCTACTGGATTTCACCAATACTGTATTGTAAATGTAAAGGACAGTTACACTTACCCGTACATATTCAGCTCGAAGTCCTTTGACCCTGACACTGTTCCTCTCAAATGGGACCCTGTAGAGCTGCTTCATGGTGATGTTGTGTTTTCCCAAGATGTGTCTGATGGTGGTGATGCTCACATGGTTTATGTTGTTGAACACTTGCCTGTCTGCAAGTATTTTCTGTCGTAGCTGGTGGAGACGGATGGCATTGCCTGCCCTCACTAGGTCCACAACGGCAAGTTCCTGCTGTTGTGTGAACAGGCGTTGGCGTTTTCCCCCAGAAGGTCTTCTAGTCATTCTAGGGAAATACAACCACAAATTGTCATCGGTTTGCTTCTTTTTCTTACATTAATGTATATACTGTATCATCCACTGTACTGAAACATCTCAATATACTGTAAGTAATCATGGTATGTTTCACAAAAACTACCACTTTGGCTGCAAAAGGAGCATTAGCACCCTGCAATACCCTGTACACATGATGTGGTAATGTGATATACTGTAGTACAGTGCTGTAAATATCATCTGAGTAGAGTAGAAGGTAGAGAGGTGAAGACATACCTGTTTTCTAGTCGGAATGTTCTTATTACAGATGCGTCTGTGAAGCGGCTTAGATGTGAGATGACTCTCTGCCCAGCTTCCCTCATAGTCAGGCCATGGTTGATGACATGGTCCACCAAAGTTGCTCTTATATCATCAGAAATAGGGGTCCGTGCATGGCCTCTTCGACCTTGACCTTGACCTTGTCCTCCTCCTCCTCTTCCTCTTCCTCCTCCTCTTCTTCCTCCTCCTCCTCCCTTCCCCCTCCCCCTCCCTCCTCCCCCTCCCCCTCCCCCTCCCTCCCCCTCCCTCCTCCCTCCCTCCTCCTCCCTCCTCCTCCCTCCCTCCTCCCTCCCTCCTCCTCCTCCCTCCTCCTCCTCCTCCCCCCCCCCTCCTCCTCCCTCCTCCTCCTCCCCCCTCCTCCTCCCTCCTCCTCCCCCCTCCTCCTCCCTCCTCCTCCTCCCTCCTCCCCCTCCTCCTCCCTCCTCCCTCCTCCTCCCCCTCCTCCCTCCTCCCCCTCCTCCCTCCTCCTTCCTCCCCCTCCTCCCTCCTCCTTCCTCCCCCTCCTCCCTCCTCCTTCCTCCCCCCTCCTCCCCCTCCTCCCTCCTCCTTCCTCCCCCCTCCTCCCCCTCCTCCCTCCTCCTCCCTCCTCCTCCTTCCTCCTCCCCCCTCCTCCTTCCTCCTCCCCCTCCTCCCTCCTCCTCCCTCCTCCTCCCTCCTCCCCCTCCTCCCTCCTCCTTCTTCCTCCTCCTCCTTCCTCCTTCTCCTCCTCCTCCTCCTCCTCTTCCTCATCCTCTACCTCTGCCTCTTGCTATCCCTCCATCCATGCTTGCAAAGTTCTTGAAATGGCTAAACTGAGGGCTTTTTGTAGCTGGCTGATTGGTGTTCAGTTTTGCAAGTAAGTGCCTTCAGGTGTGTATTTGAGTGGTTGCAATTACCCGATGTGTTTTGTATTTTGGAAAGATGTGTTTTCCAAATGGCACCCTGAGATTTAATTTTTGAACGAAGTGTCTTATGTATGAAATAGAGTGTAGTATGCAGGACCAAGTGTGTTGCTTAAAGGAGTAAGTGTGTTGCAGAATTGCAACTAGAGTGCAAAGCAGCGCTTTTGTTTAAGGTATGGGTACATGTGTTTGAGGTATGGTAACAAAAGCTTCAAGTTGTGTTACTTTAGTCTAAGCATGGGTCTATAGTGTTCAAGCAACGGGCAAAAACTGTAATACCAAAATCTCAATTTTGAAATTTGGGTCACTGTGACTTGTTTTGCTGGATCAGGTCACAAATGAAGATCTGCTGCGAGGAGACGCGGTTCTGATGACTGTACCAAACTGTGATGGGCAACATCGCGACTATGGCGAGAAAAAGCAAGTATGCTTGTACATTCTGTCCTTTTTAGGGTTGCATCTTATGACATCATGTCCCGTTTTTGGTTCGTTTACATGTCTTTGGTCCATTTTGCATTCATATTCCATTCGAACCGAGTTTGTTTGGAAGCGGACGAAGACCCATCTTTTCAGTGGTCTCGGCCTGCTTATTTGGTGCGCACCATGGTTCGGATGGCAGCGTTCACACTTATTTAAATGAACAGCACTAACAGAGAAAAAGCACCAGGGTTCGTTTTAATTGAACCAAACAAGTGCTATGGCGGGCAAGGACTCTCTAAATGGCCTAGATCATTCACAGAAGACTATTACGCAATCATCAAAGCCTATCTGACCCAGTTATTCTGGATTCATTACCCAATCTTCCAAGGAAAGTTTATATGATTGAATCACCACAGTTCACCTATAAGCCCTGTTTACACCTGGTATAAAGATCTTATAACTTGGCAAGGTTATTTTTAGGCAAATTAGAAAAAAGTAGTAACTGGTTTGGGGATTGGCATTATGTTTACCAACATAAACATTGGTTTGTGAACCTAGTGAATGCACAGCAAGTGTGATGCTATGCAAATTATGTTGATTTGTATTTTATTACGAGTATGTCCCTTTTCCCTTTTTTCTTTCAAAACCTTTTCGGTCTGAGGTTCAGTTGTTGTGGCTTAGCTACTTCCACTGCATGTAGTAGTAGCCTGACCTTTTTTCCTTTACGGATATGGCATAAATACACATAGACGAATGATAAAAGTATGCAGTTTCCCGAAATCTGTTCTGAAAACTCTAAAATATAAATAATTATCATAGGCTCATATGTGACCCTGGATGACAAAACCAGTCATATGGGTCATTTGTTTTTTATTGAGATTTATACGTCACATGAAATCTGAATAGATTTCCATTGATGTATGGTTTGTTAGGATAGGACAATATTTTGGCCGAGATACAACTATTTGAAAATCTGGAATCTGAGGGTGCAAAAAATCGAAACATTGAGAAAATCGCCTTTAAAGTTTTCCATTTATGTTCGCAATTGTGCTGCATTCACTCACAAAAATAAATGTTTTATACATTTACGGTAGGACATTTACAAAATATCTTCATGGAACATGATCTTTACTTAATATCCTAATGAATTTTGGCATAAAAGAAAACTTGATAATTTTGACCCATACAATGTATTGTTGGCTATTCCCACAAATATACCCGTGCTACTTAAGACTGGTTTTGTGATCCAGGGTCACATATAGATTTAGTGTAAGGCAAAAACATGATTTGGAAAATGGTTTTTATAATGTACTCACTCACTATTTAAATTTTACTCAAAAAGTTCCATAATATAGCTTTAATTTTTGAACGAGGCATCGTATTTAAATTAGATTTTACATATTCATTTGTTATTTTCTGCATGGTTGCTATTACACGCCACCTGATTTAGCAAATTCTGTAACCCATGGAGCCATCATACATAATGATATGCAAGGTAGCTAACCATATAAAAACTTTGGGAAATAGAAACATCTCTTAGCTCTCTTAGTTTTTTTGGAGCTTGATAGAACAATGATTTACATTTTTGTCTCTGTATTTCACCTTTCTAGTGCAGCTGTGACTTCAACCTGCTCTCCACAGGATGACTTTGATCTTCCAGTGTTCTTGTCTAGTGGAGACCTCACAATAGGAGGAATTTTTCCTTTACATTATAGAGTAGAACTTCCATCAACAGACTACATAAAGAGACCTTTAGCAGCACAGTGTCAAGGGTAAGGATATTTGCTATTTTCCAATAATTTCTGGGCAATTCCATATTTCGCATGCGGTTTAATTTGTATTCCGTTTGCCAAAATCAAATAATAAGATGCCAAACCAATGTTCTAAAAGCAATTTTACAAAGTTATTTGTGTGGCTTTAAATGTAGGTTTGATCCAAGAGCTTTCCGCTGGGCACTTTCTATGAAGCTTGCTGTTGAGGAGATAAACAATAGAAAAGATCTCCTTTCAAATCATACACTGGCTTACATGATTTTTGACTCTTGCTCTACTCCTGTAACGGCTCAGAAAGCAGTCCTGGCAGTACTGAATGGGCATGATGTTGTTCAGAGTTCAATGTGCTCTGGGGCTGGCCCTTTATTAGGATTAATAGGGGAATCTGGATCTTCACAATCCATCGTTCTCTCCAGAACTGTGCAACCCTTCCAAATACCCATGGTAATAAGTTATTTCTGTTCTGATTATGTTCTGTATTTTGGAAACATAAGCTCAATATGTATATAATATTTTTATGTATTTTATGGTAATTCTTTTTTTTTCCTTCTGTTTTATAGATAAGCTATTTCTCAACCTGCTCTTGTCTAAGTAATCGGAAGCAGTTCCCAACATTTTTCAGAGTGGTTCCCAATGATGATTATCAGGTCAAAGCTATTGCACAGCTGTTAAAAAGGTTTGGCTGGACATGGATTGGTGTGGTCACTGAAGACCATGACTATGGCAGATTTGCTTTACAAGGCTTAAAGCGAGAAATTGAAAATACTAACATTTGTCTGGCCTATCATGAAATGATCCCAAAAGACTACACCCAAGAAAAAGTCCTAAAGATTCTTAAAGTAATGAAGGAATCCACAGCTAAGGTAGTTGTTGTTTTTTCAGTAGAAGGGGAATTTTACCCTTTCTTGAGAGCATTTGTGACTCAAAATATCACAGGAATTCAGTGGATTGCAAGTGAGGCTTGGGTAACAGCTTCAATGTTAGCAGAAACATACCCATTCTTAGATGGCACAATAGGGTTTGCAATACGTCAAGGACACATTCCAGGTCTTCAGGATTACCTCAAAACAGTGACCCCAGAAAGGTACCCTTCAAACCCCCAAGTTCAGGAGCTGTGGGAAGCTCTGTATGGTTGTTCCCCCTCCACATCCAACTTGAACAGTCATTTGCCTTCCTGCACAGGGAAAGAAACTCTCCGACTAGAACACTCGGCCTACATGAACACTTCCAGCCCTCGTGTGACCTACAATGTGTATAAAGCAGTGTATGCCTTTGCTCATTCTCTACATAATCTCATTCACTGCAGGCCTAGAAATGGTCCATTTGAGAATTTCTCATGTGCAAACCTCAGCAATGTGTTTCCATCGCAGGTAAAACTGTTTTAGGCTTTATACTTGGAACATTTTCAATTTCGGTTACTTTTTTCATTGCAAATGTAATTGTGTAATTTATCTGGTCTTTTCTGGTCCTTTAATATATATATATATATATATATATATATATATATATATATATATATATATATATATATTTGTTTTATGTACTCTAAAGCTTCAGCATTATCTTGAGGATGTTTCCTTCTCAGTATCCGAAGAAAATGTTAACTTTGATAATAAAGGAGACTCAATTCCATATTATGATTTGATAAACTGGCAAAGACACTCAAGTGGAGATATTCAGTTTGTGAAAGTGGGCCTCTATGATGGTGCTCAGCATTCTGGGAGAGAATTGGTTATTGAGGAACAGGCCATTATGTGGTCAAAACAACAGAACAAGGCAAGGTGTTGACTGTGAACTGCACTGCCATCTGTTGTTCTTTTAAAATAACTCACTATGTTGTCCTTGAGCTGTTTGCAATCAGAAACATTTGCTAATGTATGCTGCATATAACTGAGGAAAACATACAGAAAATACATTTATGAAATATGTGATTATATTGACTTTTTTTTCATAGGTACCAGTCTCTGTGTGCAGTAATAGCTGTGCCCCAGGGTTCAGGACGTCAGCTCGTCGTGGGCAACCTCTGTGCTGCTTTGACTGTGTTCCATGTGAGAGTGGCAAGATCAGTAATAAAACAGGTAGATGCACCTTACTGCATGTTGAGTGATAAATATTTATAATATGTATAAATATTTACTTGCATTTATTTATACTGTCATTCATGTAATTGTTTAAATTCTAAATCTCTCACATGCACTGCGATTATTTAATTTTTTTTAGATTCAGTAGATTGTCTGTCATGCCCTGAAGACTACTGGTCCAATGCAAACGGAACTGTCTGTGTCCCAAAAGTGGTTGAGTTTCTCTCCCATGATGCAATGGGAATCACGCTGACTGTGATAGCTATAGTGGGAGCCTTTCTGACTGTCACAGTGCTGGGGATATTTCTGTACAACAGAGGAACCCCTATGGTCCGTGTGAATAACTCAGAACTCAGTTTCTTCATATTGTTATCACTGACTCTATGTTTTCTATGCGCTTTGGTGTTTATTGGGGAACCCACATCCTGGTCCTGCATGCTACGACACACTGCCTTCAGCATTACCTTCTCCCTCTGCATATCCTGCATCCTGGGCAAGACTTTAGTGGTGCTGGCAGTTTTTACAGCTACCAGACCAGGAAACAATATAATGAAATGGTTGGGCCCAATACAGCAGAGAATCATAATCTTCTGCTGCACTCTAGTTCAGGTGGTCATATGTACTGTCTGGCTTGTAGCATCCCCACCTTTCCCCTATAGAAACACTAAATATCAGCAGTCCAAGATCATCCTGGATTGCAGTGTGGGCTCTGATCTGGCCTTCTGGTGTGTGTTGGGATACATAGGCCTTTTGGCTTGTGTCTGCTTTTTTCTGGCATTTTTAGCACGGAAGTTACCAGGCAATTTTAATGAGGCCAAATACATCACCTTCAGTATGCTTATATTTTGTGCAGTGTGGCTGGCATTTGTACCTGCATATGTCAGCCAGCCTGGTAAATTTACAACTGCTGTGGAAATTTTTGCTATTTTAGCTTCTAGTTTTGGCCTGCTCCTCTGCTTATTTGCCCCCAAATGTTACATTATTTTACTGAAGCCAGAAAAGAACACCAAGCAACATCTCATGGGAAAAGTTATTAAATGATGCAATGGGATGTTGAATGTGGAATAAGTAATATTAATAACTTATTAATATTGAATTCAAATTAAAATGTAATATAATATAATATAATAATATAATTATTATCTAATATGATATGATAAGTTTATTCTAATGTAATATATTCATACAGGGATATAGGAAACAGACTCTGTAAATACTTGTATATACTAAACATAACATGAGACTATACACCACAAAATTGTATCATGTCCTAAAACAAATTTACTCTCTTTCGAATGAATACAATGTATATGGTCATGGGTTGCACTACTGTTGTAATAAGGAATCGTATTAATAAAGCATATTTATGAATATCAGTATTTTGAATCCTACTGATGGCATATGACCATGACACATAATGAGATGCATAGAGACCTGTGTCTGATATAACAGGGTGTCCTGCCCACTGTAGTCATGCAGAGGGATGCAGGCATTAGAGAGCATGACTGTCCTTCTCCTATGGCTTCTGGTTTACCATCTCAGTGCATTCACTCCTGGAGATGCTTCTAAATTTGTCCTGCAAAGTGACTTTGAGCCAGGCCTCATGGCTAATGGAGATTTTCTAATAGGTGGCATTTTTCCTTTGCACTACAATCAGGAAATGCCAGATCTCAACTGTACTTACAAACCGGGGCCAGTCAAATGTAATGGGTGAGTAACAAAAATGTATTTTTTTAAACTGCCTATAGAGAATATATTATTTGAAAGGTATAAATATCTTAAATGGGTGTTTTGGTAGAAATATTTAAACCTGTGTACAACTTAAGTTTGGATGCCTTTTATTTCCTTCTTTCTGTTTACTTCATCTGCAGATTTGATCCTAGAGCTTTCCGCTGGGCCCTTACAATGAAACTTGCTGTAGAGGAAATAAACAAGCGAGATGATCTTCTACCTGAATACACTCTGGGTTACAAAATCTTTGACTCTTGTGCATACCCTCTGACTGGGCAAAGATCAGCAGTAGCTGTTCTAAATGGGCCAAATGAGCAATTAAGCCCCATGTGTGCAGGTCCTGGTACACTGCTTGCTATCATAGGAGAATCCGGGTCAGCTCAGTCTATTGTAGTTTCAAGACTTTTGCAGCCTTTCGGGATACCAATGGTGAGTCTAAAAAGAAAAATGTTCAATTGTTTTTGTGTTCATTTAAAGTGCATTGTGGTTTGTGTATGCTTTTTTGTGAGAAAATAATTAAATAGATACATTGAGAAAAATAAATGTTCAGTAATGGAGAGTTAACCATGCAACCTAAGATCTAATAATATTCTTGTTACAGAATTTTCTTCTTTTTTTCTCTTGACAGATCAGTTATTTTTCATCCTGTGCATGTCTTAGTGATAGGAGAGAATTCCCGACATTCTTCAGAGTCATCCCTAGTGATGCCTATCAAGTAAAGGCCATTGCAAAACTCCTGGTGCATTTTAACTGGACCTGGGTGGGAGTGGTACGAGGAGATCACGAGTATGGTCGCTTTGCCCTTCAGGGGTTACTGAAGGAGTTAGAGGATACAGGCATATGTGTTGCTTATCAGGAGATGATTCCTCTGTTATACGAGCATCACAGGGCGCTGGAAATCATTCAAGTCATGAGCCACTCCACTGCTCGGGTTGTAGTGGTGTTCTCAGCTGAAGGGGAGCTCACACCCTTCTTAAGAGACTACATGGAACAGAATGTCACTGGCATACAGTGGATTGCTAGTGAGGCATGGGTTACAGCCTCTGTGTTCACAGGAAATGAATATTACCCTTTCCTTGGAGGGACCATTGGATTTGGCATACGACAGGGCCAAATTCCTGGGTTAAGTGAGTATCTCACAACAGTGAACCCACAAACATACCCCTCAAATCCTCTGGTTCACGAGTTGTGGGGGGCTTTATATGACTGTTCGCCCTCCAGTTCCAGCTTAAATGATCATTTGCCCTCCTGTACAGGGCAGGAGACTGTTAGGGTGCAGCACTCTTCCTATTTTAATACTTCTAGCCCCCGCATTTCCTATAATGTTTATAAAGGAGTGTATGCCATTGCTCATTCCCTGCACAACCTTCTTCACTGTACACCTGGGAAAGGGCCATTCAAAAACTCCACATGTGCAAATGAACATAATGTCTACCCATGGCAGGTACTCAAAATAATGAGTGCTTAAATGATTAATGCTAAATTAATTCTGTACAAAGTTATGACTCAAACTAATGTAAACATTCTTGATTTTATCTCCTAAACGCAGTTACAACAGTATCTCCAAGAAGTGTCATTCACTATTTCAGGAGAGACAGTGAACTTTGACATGAAAGGCGATTCTATCCCATCTTATGACCTCATAAACTGGCAGCGGGGCTCAGCTGGAAATATTGAGTTTGTTAATGTGGGGATGTTCGATGGTGCACAAGAATTTGGCCAAGAACTGGTTATCCAGGAGAAGGCTATCATGTGGCCCGGACATCAGACTGAGGCAAGCTGTTCACAAAGTGTATTTCAGTACATGATATTCCATGTTCTGAAGTTCTGTAGGGTCAAATGGAGGTAAGTATCAATTTTAAATATGAAAGAATTGTTATTCTGAAGATGGAAGATCTGTCTGTGGGAAGGAAATGCAAAAGGAAAAATTTATCTTTGTTCCCTTTCGAGGATACTCGTGCTGCATCGATTACGCTTTGGGAATGCCCCTGCATGATTGCGTCTGAAGCACATGTGACAACTAGTCCAATGGCGAGAATGAGCGTCACGGGCGGGTGACGTCATGACAAGGAAAGGATAAAAGCACATCTGGTCTGACCGGCGCTAGCTTCTGTGCCTCAGCAAGCGCTCGATGTCAAAACTGTCTGTCATATTTATTGTTGTCTGTTACGAAAACCATACAGCTCAATATTATAACTAAATGGCGTCCAAACAATCGTTCAAGTTGTGTGCTTCTCCCTGCCCTTGTTATCTTACGGGTGGGGATACACACAGACTTTGTGTGATGTGTTTGGGAGCGGAGCATGCTCTGCCAGCCTTCGAGGGGGCTGATTGTGAGTAATGTGAGAGGCTGCCGCTCCACTCTTGCCTGTCACTCTTCGAGGAGAGTATTCAGGTGAGCGTTCCCTGCGGTTTGGGCCCCGCTGCTGCCGAGGCAGCACGAAAGCTCTTATCGTGGGGTTAGCAAATGGATCTCACGGCTGGGTTTGAGAAGGGCCTCTCTCAGCCTTTACCCGTGGGATCCAGTGCTCTCTCTCCGTAGTTGGAAGCCCGCCCTGTGGTTCCTCCCGCTCCGGAAGAGGCACCGGTGCTTCAGCTGTCTAGTTCCAAGGAACTATATGTGCAGAGCATCGAAATGGGGAAAGAAGAAATATCAGCTTCTTCCCCAGCGCATGAGGAGCTGGTGGAGGTATTAACTCGAGTTGTGTCTAAGTTGAATATTGAATGGCCAGCCGAGAAACAAGGCGCACGTCCCAAAAGCCTTTTAGACGAGCACTTTCTCACATCTAGCACAATACCTTCACCTAGGGGACTTCCATCTTTCCTGATTTACTCAAAGAATTATCAAAAACATGGAATAAGCCATATTCATCTAGTTTTTAGCCCTCAGGGTTCACGTATACTCCGATATAAGGGGGCTTAATGATGATGGTTATAGGACGATACCGAAAGTAGAACAACCACTTGCTACCTATCTTTCTACAGCATCGGCATCGTCCTTGACGTCCCCAATGCTGCCCTCTAAGGCTTTAAAGACATCATCAATGTTAGTGGGTAAAGCGTATACGGCAGCAGGTCAGGCCGGCGCATGTCTTCACACCATGGCTATTTTACAAGCATACCAGGCTGACCTGCTGAGGGACCTTGAGACTGGCGAGGGAGCGGGGCCTGACATGGTTCGAGAACTACGTCGAGCCACCGATCTGTCTCTCTGAGCCACAAAAGAGACTGCTCGTGCTATTGGGCGGTTGATGGCATCTAATGTGGCTTCGGAGAGGCACCTTTGGTTAAATTTGTCAGGTATAAAAGATAAAGACAAATATTTTCTATTGGACGCCCCGCTATCGCCTCATGGTCTCTTCGTTGAAGCAGTCAACACCGTTGTAGACAGGTTTCAGGAGGCGAAAAAGCAAGCGGAGGCGTTCAAATGATATCTCCCTCGCCATCAACAGGCCTCTGGGACTGCTGGGCGTGAGCAGCCTCAGCCGTTGAGCTCCTCATACAGGGCGCAACTGAAGGAGAATGTCGCCTCTCGCGCCCCACCCCAAAAACCGTGGGGTGCGGGGCGACACTCTCAACCGAAGTCTTCTAAGCAGCAGCAAAGAAGAGGTCCTTACGCTCATGGCTTCAGAGTTCTGAGGGTAGCCCCCTCCGGAGTGGAGCGGTGTTCACCCTAGTACACGGTGCCCGCTCCACCCCGGTGCCCTCAGGAGGCCACTCTGCCTACCCCACCATCCTCAGTGCCTCGTGGCGCAACGGTTTCCAGCAAGCTTCCGATTCAGCGTCTCTAAAAACACGACGCTGCGTCGGACTCGTGCCCTCTGAGGAGGGTCGAAAGTAAGTCAAATTGAGTATTTCCTGCCAATATGCTCCAGGTCACCGAAGTGATGACTTTTATTACACCAGAGGCCAGCCTCGAGAGGCTGGTTCCCTTAGTAGATTATCTGTCAGAGTGGAAGATTCTGCCAAACATATCTCAGTGGGTCCTGCATATAGTAGAAAAAGGGTACAGAATCCAGTTCGGTTCTCGTCCACCACGCTACAACAGGGTGTTACTCACAGTGGTACTGTGCGAAAGAAAGAAAGAAAGAAAGAAAGAAAGAAGCTATAGAGCTGGTTACTCCGGCAAACAGAGACTCAGGGTTCTACAGCCGGTATTTCATTGTTCCAAAAAAGGATGGGGTGTTGCGTCCCATTTTAGATCTTCATCTTCTCAATCGTTCAGTTAAGAAATTGAAATTCAAAATGCTAACGTTCAAGTAGATCGTGACTCAAATCAGATCCGAGGACTGGTTTGTCACGATAGATCTGAAAGATGCTTACTTCCATGTCTCCATCCTTCCACAACACAGGAAGATCCTAAGGTTCGCTTTCGGGGGCAAAGCCTACCAGTATCGGGTTCTTCCATTCGGTCTAGCTCTATCACCCTGCACGTTCACGAAATGCGTAGATGCAGCTCTAGCTCCGCTCAGACTGGAGGGTATACATATTCTGAACTACATAGATGACTGGCTTATCCCAGCAGAGTCGGGAACAATTGGTGGTTCGCCATCGAGATGTCGTTCTCGCACACATGAAAAAATTGGGGTTGAGATTGAATGCCAAGAAAAGTGTACTTTCTCCAGCACATAGAACCAACTTTCTTGGTGTCATGTGAGATTCAGTGACAATGAGGGCCGTGCTCTCACCTGCTCGTGTCGCCTCGATCCTCACAGTTGTAAAAGAGACTGGCTAGGCCAGTCACTCACTGTAAAACAGTTTCAAAGGCTGTTGGGTCTGATGGCAGCCGCGTCCAACATTATACCCTTCGGCCTGCTGTACATGAGGCCCTTACAGTGGTGGCTCAAGACCAAGGGGTTTTCCCCGAGGGGGAACCCACTTCATATGATCAAGATAACACTGTGGTGTCTCCATGCCTTGGTTATATAGAGGAAACCTTGGTTTCTATCCCAGGGTCCAGTGTTAGGAGCTCTTTGCCATCGAGTTTCGCTCTCGACAGATGCTTCTCTCATGGGCTGGAAAGCAGTAATGGAAGGCCGCTCAGCTCAAGGTCTTTGGAGGAGTCATCATCTTTCGTGGCACATAAACTGCCTTCATGATGCGTTGAGACATTTCCTTACAGACCTGAGGGGCCACCACGTGCTTGTTCGCACAGACAACACGTCGGTGGTCTCAAATATAAATCATCAAGGTAGTCTACATTCACGTCCACTATACAAACTGGCGCACCAGATTCTCTTGTGGTCCCTTGGGAAGTTACTCTCCCTGAGAGCAGTTTATATTCCGGGACTTTAGAATATAGGAGCAGACATCCTGTCAAGACAGGGGCTGAGGCTCGGGGAATGGAGGCTCCACACCAAGGTGGTGGAGCACATTTGGAGAGTTTTTGGCCAGGCACAGGTGTATCTGTTCGTGTCTCAAGATATGACGCACTGTCCACTTTGGTTCTCTCTCACGCAACGAGCCCCATTAGGTCTGGACGCAGATGTGGCAGAGGCTACGTCTGTACGCTTTTCCCCCAATCGCTCTGCTCCCCAGGAGTTCTGGAGAAGGTCTGCCTGGACGGAATGAGTGTTCTGTTAGTAGCTTCGTACTGGCCAAGCCGACTGTGGTTTTCGGACCCTAATGTCCCTTCTCGACGCACCTCCTCTGGATCTGGCGTTCAGGAGGGACCTTCTATCTCAGGTGGTGGAGCAATCCTCCATCCCCGTCCAGAAACTTTCAACCTTTGGGTCTGGCCTCTGAGGGGGCCCGACTCATAGATTCTGGTCTCTCAACCGAGGTTGTAGAGACCATACTTAACATCAGAGCTCCATCCACAAGGAAGCTATATGCCCTGAAATGGAAAGCTTTTACTACTTGGTGTAATTTATGACAATGGGATCCAGTTAATTGCACTATTGGTTCAGTACTTGAGTTCCTGCAAGATCATTTTGCTTCAGGGTTATCTCCTTCCACACTGAAGGACTATGTTGCGGCTAATGCTGCCTACCATGCCCCTTTGGGGGGTTTATCTATTGGAAGAGATCCTCTTATTATATGTTTCCTTCGTTGGAACCCTGAGGCTAAGGCCTGCAGCGCGTACCAGAGTTCCAGCTTGGGATCTGGCTCTTGTTTTGGAAGGTTTATCTATTGCTCCCTTTGAGCCTCTTGATAGTGTTTCAGGAAAATTTCTGTCCCTCAAAACTGTGTTCCTTCTAGCCATTTCCTCACTAAAAAGAGTTGGAGATTTTCAGGCCCTTTCGGTATCACCTTCGTGCCTTGAGTTTGCACCCGGGATGGTCAAAGCGTTCCTCTATCCCAAACCTGGATACACACCTAAAGTTCCAACAAATGTATCATGGTCTATTGTACTGCAGGCATTCTGTCCTCCTTCATTTCATGATGAAGACCAGGAGAAACTGAACCTCATCTGTCCAGTCAGAGCACTGGACACTTACGTCCACAGAGCTGCCCAGTTTAGAAAATCTGGTCAGTTATTGGTATGCTTTGGGCCTCCTAAAAAAGGCCTTCCGGCATCCAAGCAGAAGATTAGCAAGTGGATAGTAGAGGCTGTCTCTCTTGCATATGAGGTTATGGGCCAGCCTTCACCTTTGGCCACTAGAGCCCATTCTACTAGGAGTATGTCGGCCTCCAAGACCCTAATTTCTCGGGTATCCCTTCAAGAAGTTTGAGATGCAGCTGGGTGGTCTTCGCCACTTACGTTTGTCAGATTTTATGACTTAGACATGGATACCCCTGGGTCTAGAGTTCTCATGTCGTGACAGTTTTACACGACAGGTTCTTGGCTGTATGGCATTTGGGCATTCTCGTTCCCAAAGCGTCATCGATGCAGCGCGAGTTCCCTCGAAAGGGAACGTCTCAGATTACGACTGTAAACCTAGTTCCTTGAGTAGGGAACGAGACTCTGCGTCACTTTGCCATACTTCCTACATCCCTGTGATCGACTTGCTTCTGCTTTTTTCTAAGCTAGCGACGGTCAGACCGGATGTGCTTGTATCCTTTCCGTTCCATGACGTCACCCGCCCGTAACACTCATTCTCGCCATTGGACTAGTTGACACATGTGCTTCAGACACAATCACGCAGGGGTGTTCCCAAAGCGTCATCGACGCAGCGTCTCATTCCCTACTCAGGGAACTAGGGTTACAGTCGTAACATGAGACGTATACTCATTAAATATCCAGGTTAGTTTCATAATAGCTAAATAGTTTCTTGTCAAATAATTAATGATTCTATTGACCTACAGAAACATTATTAATATACACTAGTATACATTACTAATATATGTGTGTTGTGTTGTTTAAGCAGGTTCTGGTGTCTGTGTGCAGCAACAGCTGCACTCCGGGATTCAGACAGGCTGTCCGTCGTGGCCAGCCTCTGTGCTGCTTTGACTGTGTACCTTGTGACAGTGGCAAAATCAGTAATGAGACAGGTTGGAGAACAACTTCAATAATTCAGGGGGAAAAACAACTGTGACCTTTATCCTCATTTTTATAGTCTTTCCCTCTCTTTAGATTCATTAGAATGCATGGCCTGTTCTGAAGATTACTGGTCAAATGCTGATGGAACAGTGTGTATTCCAAAAGTGGTTGAATTCCTGTCCCATGATGCAATGGGAATGACCCTAACAGCAATAGCTGTAGTAGGGGCCTGCCTCACATTAGCTGTGTTTGCTGTATTTCTATATTACAGAAAAACTCCTGTTGTACGCATAAATAACTCAGAGCTCAGTTTCTTCATCTTGTTATCACTGACTCTATGTTTTTTATGCGCTTTGGTGTTTATTGGGGAACCCACATCCTGGTCCTGCATGCTACGACACACTGCCTTCAGCATCACCTTCTCCCTCTGCATATCCTGCATCCTGGGCAAGACTTTAGTGGTGCTGGCAGCTTTTACAGCTACCAGACCAGGAAACAATATAATGAAATGGTTGGGCCCAATACAGCAGAGAATCATAATCTTCTGCTGCACTCTAGTTCAGGTGGTCATATGTACTGTCTGGCTTGTAGCGTCCCCACCTTTCCTCTATAGAAACACTAAATATCAACAGTCCAAGATCATTCTGGATTGCAGCGTGGGCTCTGATCTGGCCTTCTGGTGTGTGTTGGGATACATAGGCCTTTTGGCTTGTGTCTGCTTTTTTCTGGCATTTTTAGCACGGAAGTTGCCAGGCAATTTTAATGAGGCCAAATACATCACCTTCAGCATGCTTATATTTTGTGCAGTGTGGCTGGCATTTGTACCTGCATATGTCAGTTCACCTGGTAAATTTACAACTGCTGTGGAAATTTTTGCCATTTTAGCATCTAGTTTTGGCCTGCTCCTCTGCTTATTCACCCCCAAGGTTTATATTATTTTACTAAAGCCTGAGAAAAACACCAAGCAACATCTAATGGGAAAAGACAAATAATACAATTGATCATGTTTTGAGTCCAGTACAAAGTGAAAGAAATAGAAATAATATTAAATAAATAACCAAAAATAGCAAATTAACAGTAATTGAATAAACACTTTATATATATATATATATATATATACACATACACAATTTTTGCTTACTTTATTCATATCTGTATACATATTACTGCCATTTGTTTTAGATTCTATTATGAGTGGTACTTGATGTCTTATTGTTAACAAGTGTACACATTGAGGCATGTAAATCAACCATATAGTAATCACACAATGCTTCAACAATGGGTATTTGTAAGAGTATATCAATTTACTAGACACTACAAACAACAAACTATAAAGGACTAGTATGGAACAATCAAACTCAGACATACACTTCTACAGGGATACTACAATAATAATAATAATAATATCTAAAAGACAAGAAGTTCAGGCTAGAGATTGAGAATGTGAGACAAATGTTAGTTAACCCCTTAACTGTCACCCCCTTTTTGAGAATAGACATGAAAATGCACTTGTGAATGGTTGTAATTCAAGAATGCTTTGGAATATAGACCTACATTTGGTCTTGTTTTAAAGAAGACACTCAGCAGATTATTGCACTTCAAATAATGAAAGAAAAAGTTATGTAAGTTTAAATGTACTGTACTAAATATTTGTATTTTATATAAATAAACATTTTACAAAATAATTTTTACTCTAGAATTACTAAAAAATCAAAGCCATATGTCTATCCAAGTTGTGTTCCAAATTTGAAGTCGATATCACAGAAATTGAAGTTCCCATGAGAATTTTTTTAGGCACTGTACCAAAAATAGCCACCGGGTGTCACCCACATTCCATTGAATTTTTTTTTCCGTTAACAAATGAATACATTTCTGTCCTAATATCACTTCTATCACAAAATACGGAACCTTGTGACTCAGACCATTCTGAAAAGACCTTTCCCTTTCGTTGTCACTCCGAGTTACGTCGGATGACGACGAATGGGGTTTTGCTTAGAAAGCCTATCGACTTCGAGTATACAAAACGAGCCAATGGCAAAGAAATGCCATGGGTCTGCGGAATTTGCATAGCGTATCTCCGCCTTACCTCGTGGGTATAAAAGGAGGACGCTGGAAACATGCAGATATGTTTTCGCTTCGGAGCCAAGAGTATCTCTTCACTCCACAGCCATCTCTGACTTCGCTATACGAGATGAGCCACTCTCTCCGGTGTTGGTGTGACGGCGATCTGCAGCGAGTTCACATTGCCTGCTGATCTGTGCAGTGATCTGCCACTGAGTGTGTTTCTCCCTGCTCGCTTCAACATCGCAGAGTTTTTTCTCCTCTCACAAAAGAGCTTGCACGCTTTTTAAAGACGGCTCGTCCGTGCATTTCTGGTTGCGGTCGACTCATTTACGATTTTGATGGGCACATTCTCTGCTCTGCGTGCTTGGGCTTAATCACGCTAGAGCAGCGTTTGTGGATGACTCACGTTCTCCCCGCGGGAACGTGACCATCGCGTCATTATGGTCGAGACTCAATGATCTCGTTAGAGAGAGAGTCCCCTCATCCACACCCCGATCTAACACTCTCCACGTGAGGTGCTACTTCGGCTGGTGGCCAGGGTGACCTGAGGGTGATGGTGTGGAACAAAGGCGCCGACTATCCGTCCGTGCCCCACGCCCCCCTCTTCATTGACGCAACCCGTGAGCGATCACGGGACGCCCACGGGCCCATCTTCGGACCCCCCGCGGGTTTCCTTTGATGTTCCAGAATCGGATCTGTTGTCCATCGCAGCATCACAAGGCAGGCAAGAATCTTCAGGATATGCACTTTCGGGTGTGCATATGGCATTTGTCGAGTCAGATCCTGAGATGACGGCCATGCTTTCCCGGGCCGCTGCAAACGTTAGACTAGAGTGGAACCATTCCACCCTGTCTGAGCGCTCGCTGCTGGACGATTGGTTTTTGGGTGCGGCCGCTGACACCTGTCAGCGTCCACCCCAATACCTTTCTTCCCAGATGTGCATCAGGAGATCTCGAAATCCTCGAAGACCCCCGTGTCTTCCAGCGATCCCTCATTGATCTCCTCCGCCCTTCCTCCCCTCGACGGGGCCGCTGCCCGTGGGTACACTGGGCCCCCCCGGTTGAACGCTCTGTTGCGATGCTACTGTGTCCTCAGAGTGCTTCTTCTCGGCGCGATCCTAAGCACCCGTCCGAAGCCTGTAGTTTTTCGTCTACACAAGTTGTGGCGAAATTCTATAGCGCCACAGGACAGGCAGCCGCCTCACCGCATGCCATGGCCATTCTGCTGCTCTACCAGACCCAGATGCTCATGGACATGCACGAGGGCGGGACTGACCCAGGGCTCTTCAATGAGCTGCGCGCCGCCACTGACCTTGCTCTCCGAGCGACGAAAGTGGCCGTACGCTCCCTGGGTCAGGTGATGCCTACCACTCTGTGGCTGAACCTGTCCGATGTGCAGGATATCGGGCGGACCCGTCTGCTCGACACCCCCATATCCCAGGTCGGCCTCTTCGGCGGTGCGGTTGAGGGCTTTGCCCAACAGTTCTCAACCGCCCATGAGCAGACTGAGGCTTATTCTGCCCCGACGGCCCCACCGTCCGCTCAGATCCCTCAGTCTGCCCACCGCCGAAGGCGCCCTCCTGCGGCTCCCACCCCGCCCGTTCACCCGGGCTGGCTCTGGAAGCCGCAGGGGGACGCCACAGCCCTCTCCAGTCCCGCCCACCGCTATACGCCGGGTTAAGCGGCAATCTTGAGACGGGCTGCTCAGAGATGGGACTCAGTTCTTTCCAGGAGCTGGTAGCAGGGCCACTCCCTTCCCCGGTGGAGGGCCGGGGAAGAATCCTTATTCTCGAAAGAACTGACTCTCCCGTCTCTGAGCACACAGAGTTCTCGGACGACACGGTGCGCTGCCCCCGAGCCGTGCACCCCACGTCCCCCTCTGTCTTAGAGCCGGATGACAGTGCGTGCCGTCCCCGGACCATACCGCTCTCACCCCCCTCTGTCGCCAGACCCCTGGCAGAGCAGGCCCCCGCGGAACGCTGGTCCTTCCCTGGCCTCCTCTGTCAGGGTGCGGTTATGACGTGCCCCCACACCGGACCGCTATGCCGTCCACATCCGGGCCGGTCATTCTGCTTCGCTGCACCACCGAGGGGACGTCTGTGGTTCGCATGACTCCGCTGGTACAGTTCTTGGGAGCCTGGCTAGAGCTTCCCAGTCTGTTCTGCGTGAACCATTGGCTCGGCTATACGATTCAGTTCGCACGGTCTCCTCCCCGCTTCAGGGGAGTCCGCTCCACTATGGTCGGTGGCTATGCCCCTATCATGAGAGTGGAGGTTGCTACCCTACTGGCGAAGGGTACGATCGAGACTGTCCCTCCAGCCGAAATGAGGTCCGGGTTTACAGTCCCTACCTCATTGTCCCGGAGAAATCTGGTGGGTTACGGCCAATCCTGGACCTGCGCATCTGAACCGCCCCCTTTACAGGCTGCCGTTCAAGATGCTTCTGGCCAAACGCATTTTCGGATGTGTGCGGCCACAGGATTGGTTTGCAGCGATCGACCTGAAGGACGCCTACTTTTATGTCTTCATTCTCCTTCGACTCAGACCGTTCCTACGGTTTGCTGTCAGGGGGCGCGCATATCAGTACGCTGTTCTCCCATTCGGGCTAGCCCTGTCTCCTCGTGCCTTCACAAAGGTTGTCGAGGCAGCCCTTGTTCCTCCATGGGAACACGGGGTTCGCATCCTGAACCATCTCGGCGACTGGCTATCCTAGCTCACTCTCGAGACCAGGTTTGTGAACACAGGGACCCAGTGCTCCGGCACTTAGCTCGTCTGGGCCTTCGGGTCAACTGGGAAAAGAGTAACTTTGCCCCGTGCAGAGGATCTCTTTTCTCGGTATTGACTTGGTCACCTTCTCCACTCAGCCACTGCTGACTTGCCTGAGACAATCAAGCGCAAGAGTGCGGTTCCACTGAAGTTTTTCAGAGGCTCCTGGGGCATATGGCGTCCGTAGCCGCAACATCGCCGCTCGGATTGCTCATATGAGACCGCTTCAGCTTTGGCTTCACAACTGAGTCCCGAGGTGGGCATGGCAACACGGCACCCTCCGAGTACCAGTGGTGGAAAGTCCAGGGGTCAGAAAGTAAAAGTCCTGCCATAAGTTTATTCCACCCATGAACTCAGGCAGCTGATCTCACTAATTAGTTCTACCTACTGGCTGAAAAACTGCTAATTAGCAAATCCAGGTGATTGGAACAAACTACTGAGGAGGACTTTTACTTTCTGAACCTGGACTTTCCACCTCTGCCGAGTACCAGTTACTCCGACACGTACTAGTCCGATCAGACAATACCGCCACTGTAGCGTACATCAACCGTCAAGGTGGTCTACGCTCCCGCCGTATGTCGCAACTCGCCCGCCACCTCCTCATATGGAGTCAGAAGCATCTGAGGTCGCTTCATGCCATTATATCCCCGGAGCCCTGAACTGTGCAGCCGACGAGCTCTCACGGCTTCAGCCCCTCCCGGGAGATTGGCAACTCCATCCCCAGTCGGTTCAGCTGATTTGGGACCAGTTCGGGGACGCACAGATAGATCTGTTTGCCTCTCATGACTCGACCCATTGCGCCCTGTATTATTCCCTGACCGAGGGCACGCTCGGCACAGATGCACTGGCGCACAGCTGGCTGCGGGGCTGCAAATATGCGTTCCCCCAGTGAGCCTTCTTGCGCAGACCCTTCGCAAGGTCAGGGAGGACGAGGAGCAGGTCATTCTGGTCGCGCCGTACTGGCCCACCCGGACCTGGTTCTCCGAACTTGTACTCCTCGCGACAGCACCTCCTTGGCCGATTCCCCTGAGGAAGGACCTCCTTTCTCAGGGACGGGGCACCCTATGGCACCCTCGTCCCGATCTTTTGGAACCTCCACGTATGGCTCCTGGACGGGACGAGGCAGGTTTGAGTACCCTACCACCAGCGGTGGTGGCTACCATCACTTCCGCTAGAGCGTCGTCCACGAGACACGTCTATGCGTTGAAGTGGAACCTCTTCGTCAACTGGTGCTCTTCTCACCGAGAAGACCCCCGGAGGTGTTCGATCAGTGTCGTGCTTTCCTTCCTTCAAGAAGGGTTGGAGCGAAGGCTGTCTCTCTCCACCCTGAAAGTCTATGTTGCCGCTATTGCCGCACACCATGATCCAATCGAAGGTAAGTCTGTGGGGAAGCACGACCTGATCGTCAGGTTCCTGAGAGGAGCGAGGAGACTGAATCCGGTAACACTTTATTTGAAGGGGTGTGCATAAGACTGACATGACACTGTCATAAACATGACATAACACCTGTCATGAACATGAAGGAATCTTTATGAATGTTTATGACTGTTGTCATTAAGTGTCATTCGGTAAATTATGACACTTTTAATGCAAAGTTGACATTGTTTAAAATGTCTTTGTTATGACAACTTGACATTAACAAAGACAAAAATGTCTTTGTTATGACAACTTGACATTAACCAAGACAAAAATGTCTTGATTATGACAACTTGACATTAACCACGACAGAAATGTCTTTGTTATGACAACACTTAATGACAACAGTCATAAACATTCATAAAGACTCCTTCATGTTCATGACAGGTGTTATGTCATGTTTATGACAGTGTCATGTCAGTCTTATGCACACCCCTTCAAATAAAGTGTTACCCTGAATCCTCCTTGCCCTCCTCTCGTTCCCTCTTGGGACCTCTCAGTGGTTTTAACTGCCCTGCAGAGTGCTCCCTTTGAGCCTTTGCAATCAGTGGAGCTTAAGTTCCTGTCAATGAAGACAGCGCTCCTGGTTGCATTGGCCTCCATCAAGAGGGTAGGGGACCTGCACGCATTCTCCGTTGACGAAGCGTGCCTGGAATTCGGCCGGCCTACTCTCACGTGATCCTAAGACCCCAGCTTGGATATGTGCCCAAGGTTCCTACCACTCCCTTCCGGGACCAGGTGGTGAACCTGCAAGCGCTGCCCCTGGAGGAGGCAGACCCAGCCTTGGCACTGCTCTGTCCAGTACGCGCTCTCCGCACCTATGTAGACAGGACGCAGTGTTTCAGGACCTCAGACCAGCTCTTTGTCTGTTATGGTGGGAAGCTGAAGGGAAAGGCTCTCTCCAAGCAAAGGTTGTCTCACTGGATAGTGGACACCATTGCTTTGGCATACCAGCAGCTAGGTCGACCGTGCCCCCTTGGTGTGACTGCCCACTCCACCCGGAGTGTGGCGTCCTCTTGGGCTCTAGCGCATGGCACCTCGCTAACAGATATCTGCAGAGCTGCAGGCTGGGCGACACCGAACACATTCGCCAGATTCTACAATCTCCGAGTGGAGCCAGTGTCCGCTTCAAACAGCTAGTACTGGACCCGCTCAGGTGTCTTCGCTTGCTCGCCATTCCACTCCACGGACTGGATACGTACGATATTCTCCTCAGGTGAGCTTCCCCAGTTCCTCCTGAGTTCCTCCAGCACTCCTGACGTCGGCGCCAGTGTCTATTGCCTGCGCGTCGGCTAGGTGCCTCCCGTGTGCATGGTCCCTCCCCTGAGCGATCCCCACATGTGTATTTCCACTGTAAGCCTCTCTGAGCATGTAGCTTTCCCTTGGCAAGCCACCTTGCCACCCCTGGGGTTGAAATATTCCACCTGCGGCTGGATACCCCAGTGTTCTCCATATGCATCCCTCGGGGTCATATGTGTATTCTCTAAGTCCCCCCCCCCTCTGGGTTGGCAATAATTGCATATTTCCTCTAAGCTATGGGATATGCTCCCCAATGTACCTTGGTATTCCTGTGCTAAATAGGAGTCCTTCGTCCGTGCTAGTCTCACGACAGGGATCTCAGATTTATGCAGGGCACTGGAAGACAGCTGAGAAGGTGGCGTGATTAGACTGGTAACCCCATTCGTCGTCATCCGACGTAACTCGGAGTGACAACGAAAGGGATCGTCTCGGTTACGTATGTAACCCTCGTTCCCTGAGTAGGGAACGGAGACGTTACGTCTGCCTGCCACTTTCCGCTGTACCGCGGGGATCGCCTGAGCTCAGTCTTGGCTCCTCAGCGAAGAAACATATCTGCATGTTGCCAGCGTCCTCCTTTTATACCCACGAGGTAAGGCGGAGATACGCTATGCAAATTCCGCAGACCCATGGCATTTCTTTTTCATTGGCTCGTTTTGTATACTCGAAGTCGATAGGCTTTCTAAGCGAAACCCCATTCGTCGTCATCCGACGTAACGTCTCCGTTCCCTACTCAGGGAACGAGGGTTACATACGTAACCCATACGTTCTGTGTTTTGTCAAGATTAAAAGGTTTTGATTATAAAGAAGTTAAAATACATTTTGTAATATGAATCCTGACACCGCCCACTAGGGGAGGTACCCAAGAATTTAGAGTACCGTTTCCATGGTAACACAACGTCTCCAATTTCAAAACAGTTTTCACAGGATGAACTTTGAGTTTGTAAGCTTTCGAATGACTGATTCATAATTTATGATGATTACTAAAATATGTTATATGAAAAAAGGCAATAAATAAAAAAGAACACAAAGCGTCTCGCAGTTAAGGACAGATCTCATTGTAAACTTGTCAAAATAAGTAGGATGGTGAGAGAAAGAACAATGAATTTTGAATGTAAAACATTCATCGTGGGGTTGACAGGGGGTGGGGGGACTTTAAAGAAGCTAGGTCCTGTTTTTGAAGTTTAGAAAATTTATGAGCACCCACAGCACATAATGACATTATTTATGACTAAGCATTCAGATATATTAACCACACCCTCTTACATTTCCCCTTGCAAATTCATTGCCACAGAGAACAATCGTGGCTATTTAAACATGGTGCAATGCTCACCTGATATCTGGAGAGCTCACTGTCCAAACAAGAGAAATTAATGTTTTATTAATTGTTACAGTACTTTGCATTGGCAGACGTCCTGCTGTGTGTGGGATTAATTTAGGCATCTGCATCCTGCAAGGTGATCCTCAGCCACCTGCCCTCTTCAAGGATGGAGACTTTGTTATTGGAGGGGTTTTCTCTATTCATGACTATCTAAGGACAGAGAAGCACCTCTATACTAGATGGCCACAACCACTAGAGTGCAGTGGGAGGTTAGCATATAGTATGGAATATCACTCTTAATATAACATGTTGATATTGAAATTATTCAAATTATAATTTTATATGACTAAAATAAGAATTATTAGTTCATATATTCATAAAAATATTATCTGATGTTTATAATCATGTGATAAAGTTATGAGAAATCATATGTGTAACTGTTTTCATGTAAAAGTATATTCATTTTGCAATTATATTTTTATTTATTTATTGTGTTTATCTCAACAGCGTGGGTTTCAGAGAGATGCGCTTTGTTCGTGCCTTTGAGTTCGCCATCAGTGAGATCAACAACAGCTCCGATCTCTTACCAGCCGTAACTTTAGGGTATCATATATATGACTCTTGCGCTTCTGTGCCAATGGCAATCAAAGTAGCCTTTCAGCTTGCCAACGGACTAGATCTAATATTTAACGACACTGATTCCTGTGTAAAATCTCCAGCTGTTACAGCAGTAGGCGCAGAATCTGGCTCCACGCCGTCTATAAGCATTTCAAGACTTCTTGGTGCATTTGGAATTCCACAGGTGCTGGTTCAATATGATTACTTCATGTCATTTTAAAAATAAATGAAAATTTAGTTCAGACATACATTATTGGTATATCCATATATAGTTACAATTGAAAACAGTGACATGAGGCTTAGTATTGGTTAAGACCGGGCCCGATGAACAGTTGAGAGAAATTTAAAACCAGTGTCCTAAATAGTTCTTTTACTGCATCTATACAAAGAACTACCATTAGAATGTATGTAATTGACTTAGGTGTTTTGTTTGTTCGGTAGCTTACTTTTTCACTTTCCCTTAACGGTACACTAGGTGAGTCATTACGCAACATGCGCGTGTCTCAGTGACAAGCGGCAGTATCCTACTTTCTTCAGGACCATCCCCAGCGATCACCATCAAGCGGCCGCACTGGCACGGATGGTCAAGCACTTCGGATGGACTTGGATCGGGACTGTGGGCAGTGATTCAGACTACGGGAACAATGGTATGGCATCATTCCTGAAGGCTGCAGAGGAGGAGGGAATCTGTGTGGAGTATTCTGAGGCCTACTACAGGACCCAGCCACGCAATAAACTGAAAAGAGTCGCTGATGTCATTCGCAGATCAACGGCTCATGTAATAGTTGCCTTCTTGGCCTCAGGTGATATGAGATTTCTCTTAGAAGAGCTGAGTCAGCAGCCTCCTCCTCCGATGCAGTGGATTGGCAGCGAGGCGTGGGTTACAGTCCCAGAAATGATGCGGTTTAATTTATGTATTTAATTTATGTGTCGGTGCTGTAGGCTTTGGAATCCCGCGGTCTGTTATCCCGGGATTTCGGAACTTTTTACTTGACCTGTCTCCAGAGCAGGCGCTGAAATTTCCCCTGCTGACAGAATTCTGGGAAAGATCATTTAGCTGTAGTCTAAAACGGCAGACAGGTTCTTCTACTGGTATGCCAGCATGTAATGGCACAGAGGACCTGTACGCATTACAGAACCCGTACACAGACACGTCCCAGTTGAGGATCACTAACATGGTGTACAAAGCCACATATGCTATAGCTCATGCCCTACATAGCATTGTATGTAAGGAAAAGCATTGTGACAAAAACATAAAAGCTGAGCCCTGGCAGGTAAGTTTTCAAATAAAAAAATCTAACTGATTTTAAATGAGAGAAAGAAAAAACAACAACAACAATATATATAATATATACATAATAAATTATATATATATATATATATATATATATATATATATTCTGAATCTTACCCAGTATTTCTGCACTGATAATTCAACAAATTATATTTCAATCAACACAATGTCAAAATACATCTGAATTTTGAATGTCCACCCTGCAGGTTTTTGATCAGCTCAAGCGAGTGAACTTCACCAAAAATAATTATTCTGTTTCATTTGACACCAATGGAGACCCTGTGGCCACCTATGAACTTGTGAATTGGCAGCTTCAGGGAGACGGTGCAATTGATTTTGTTACAGTTGGTCAATATGATGCAGCGCAGCCTAAAGGACAAGAATTCAGTTTGAGCACAGCTATCATTTGGAACGATGGCAGGGAAATGGTATACATTGTTTTGTTCTGTTCATGTGTAAGTTAACTCTGAATATCTGTGAGTGCTGTGTTTCTGCCTCCTGCAGGTGCCTGTGTCTGTGTGCAGTGAGAGCTGTCCTCCAGGCACTAGGAAGGCTGTGCAAAAAGGAAGACCTGTCTGCTGTTATGACTGCATTAACTGTGCTGAAGGAGAGATCAGCAATGAGACAGGTACTTTGTTTAGGCTGATTCTGCTAAATAAAGAATTCATATTTCTTTGCATCTTGTATGCCCCAAAAGAAAATATCTTGCTTTCTGTTCACGGCCGGTCATTCTAACCCCCAGTATATTATGGTTTTCTCTATCATCTTTTGTGTGTGTGTGTGTGTGTGTGTGTGTGTGTGTGTGTGTGTGTGTCCATAGCATTGCCAACACATCTGTGTGTAATTTAACCATTAATTCATTTTCCAGATTGTGTAGATTGTTATCCATGCCCTCCAGAGTCCTGGTCCAACAAAGAGAATGACAAGTGTATTCCTAAACCAGTGGAGTTTCTCTCTTGGGATGAGATCCTCGGTATCATCCTCACTTTTTTTTCTATAGCCGGGGCTTTAGTGGCTTTGAGCATGGCTTAGTGTTTTATAAAAACAGGACATCTCCAATAGTAAAAGCCAACAATTCAGAGCTGAGCTTCCTACTGCTCTTATCATTGGCTCTGTGTTTCCTCTGTTCACTTACTTTCATCGGTCGGCCCACTGAGTGGTCCTGTATGTTGCGTCACACAGCGTTCGGGATCATTTTCGTCCTCTGTATCTCTTGTGTTTTGGGGAAAACAATAGTGGTGTTAATGGCCTTCAGGGATACACTTCCAGGAAGTAATTTCATGAAATGGTTTGGGCCTGCACAACAGAGACTCAGTGTTTTTGGTTTCACTCTTGTACAGATCCTTATATGTGAGCTTTGGTTAACAATATCTCCACCTTTTCCTTACAACAATATGCAACACTACAAAGAAAAGATAATTCTAGAATGCAGTTTAGGATCAGCTATTGATTTCTGGGCTGTACTTGGTTATATTGGCCTCCTAGCTTTCCTTTGCTTTATTTTAGCTTTTCTGGCCCGCAAGCTCCCTGATAACTTCAATGAGGCTAAATTAATCACATTCAGTATGCTCATATTCTGTGCTGTTTGGATCACATGTGTTCCGGCTTATGTCAGCTCTCCAGGGAAATTTACTGTAGCTGTGGAAATATTTGCAATTTTAGCTTCTAGCTTCGGTCTGATTCTCTGTATTTTTGCCCCTAAGTGTTTCATTATAGTTTTTAGAACAGAGCAGAATACTAAAAAACATGTAATGGGTAAAGTACTATCAAAAGCCCTCTGAGACGCATACAACTGTCATGCCAACTGTTTAATATAAGATATGATACATTCTGTGATTTTAATGTGTAAGCTTTGACATCAACTGACATAATTGTTCTACATGTTTGTGCTATACTGTATGATTGTTACAAAAACAGTTTAGAACAGCAAACTTATCAAAATTAATTTCAAGATAAATTTGCATTGATATAGTTTTATAATTGCACATGTTGTCTTAACAGATGTATAATCCAGTGTACCTCATTCAGCATGTTTCTGAGTTATATAATATACAGATATACACATATTTTTTTTTAGTAAAATATTGCTTTATAATATTCTAATATTTGTGATGTTATACAAATTGATGTAATACATTGTAATATATACATACATTTTTTGAATGTATTTTTTAAAAAATATATTAATAAATAGGACAACAAAATGAGCATTATGTCATTAGTAGGTTTGGGTACCGAAACGCGGTGCCAATAGGGAACTGGTTCCGACGTAAATGGTAGTAACAAGACCGAATAAGAACGAAAAATTCGGTGCCTGATTTCGGTGCCTGACTTTTTTTTACCGCCCCCTGGTGTTCCGGCGTCAACTTGTGTGACGTCAGTGCCGCTACTCGGCACACTTGTTGAACTGATAGCGAGGGGATTAATGAAGATGCCGAAGGCAAAACGCTCCAAGGTTTGGCTGCATTTCACGTGTAAAATTACGCGTCAGAATGCCCTCTGGGTGTGCCGATTGTCAGAAGCCCATATAGAATCACGCCAATTCTTTGGCTGATGGCACGGCCGCCGCCTTGACGCTCTTACGTCGTCATGAAACCTAAAAATGTATTAATATGAAATATCAGCCAATAAATTATTACAGAAATGGAAACGGGTTTTTGTGCCATATACTATAAACTTTCAGGAATAAATTTTTCACAAAATGTATATACAAGCTTTTTTTTAATTACATAAAAGAAAAATAGAAAGGAGTCAATGAGGCCACGCATTATTTTTTCAGTGTTCTCTTGTCATGGCCATCACTTAATTTTCAGTAAAATGTTTTTTTTTTTACTTTTTTTTTTTGTGAACTAACCTTTTAAGATTTTCAGGTAGGTCTACATACCTATGTAACAGGTTAGGTCTTCACTGCATAAATTATAAATTGAATACAGATTATTCCTTATTAAAGTTACAAAAGTTATTCAGTCAAGAGCAGAGAGTGATTTTCTCTTTGTCTTGTGTTCTTTGATTAATGTTAATGATATGGACAGCAGCAGGATTATCTGACGCACATGACAAAGATCGAACACATACTATTTTCTCACAACTCTTTGGTCTAAAGCACAGGGTGCAAGTGCATTTGGCCAATCCACTTTTGCTAGTTTATCAAGGGGAAAATGGTCGGGACATCTACCATCTACGGGACAAGCCGGATTTCACCATATCTTTATGTACACATTATTAATATTTTACATTGTAATTATTTTATTTTGAATGTTTGGCTAGTTTGTGTGCTGCTGCACGTCCCTGTGTATGTAATAAGCAGAGTTGTGGACCTGCCTATAGGCGCACATTACTAACGCGCTCGCGCCATTGACTTTAGACCAGGTTTCAGTTGGTCAATGGAGCAGTCTATTTCAGTTGCCTCAAAATAGCAACTCGCCAACAATGCGCCTGAACACACCTCGTTTTCAGACCAGCACGCCCATGGGCACACAAATGGGCGCAAATGCATTTGCTATTTAAACAATGTGGAGCACGTCAGGCTGAAACTAGCGGGTGTGTGATGGGGCCCTTTATGTTCATTTAATGATTTTTATAAAGGATACTCGACAAAACTGGAATTTTGACATAATGTAGGCCTATAATATAACTCAATGCGGCACTCTGAAGTGCTATTCTGTGCTCGTTTCAGGTGTTTCTTCACAGAGAGCCGCTTTACAGACAGAGCACCAGATTTTTTTTTTTTTTTTGTGTGTGAATTGTTTAACATCACTTGAATGAATGACAGCGTAATTCTATTGGCCTACTGTTGCACAGCCAAAGGATGACAGAAAAAAAACAGATACTGTGTTAATTGCGTGAAATATGACGCATTAATCCGAGAAAACCCCCCCCGTAAAATTAACCAGTTCATTTTGACAGCCTATGTAGGCTACACGCAACCGTTCAAAAATTTAGATTGGTAAGAATTCATTATTGTTCAGTGTCTCTACTCACCAAGGCTGCATTTAGTTGAACCAAAATCCAAAAAAGTAATATTGTGAAATATTTTTACAATTTAAAATAACAGTTTACAATATGTTCAGATTTCTTATACATGTACTATGCATATTGGTTAAATGTGTTTAAGTAAATAAACAATATATTTAGTTTTTTTTTTTTTTCAAGAATGTATTTGTTTTAATTAGCCTATTTTATTTATTATGATGTCAGAACATTTCACCCTGACTTTTTTTTTTTTTTTACTTTATCCATCTACAGTATATACCTCCAATACAATGATTTGCCAAACCTCTTGTCCTAGGGTTGCAGGAGTTGTTACCTTATGTCTCTCATATATCAAAATAAATTTTAATACAATTTCATAATTTGTAATAAATCATCATACAAGAGAAGTCATGGAATTGCATTTTAATGTATTTTTTAAAAAATATATTAATAAATAGGACAACAAAATGAGCACTATGTCATTAGTAGGGTTGGGTACCGAAACGCGGTGCCAATAGGGAACTGGTTCCGACGTAAAGGGTAGTAACAAGACCGAATAAGAACGAAAATTTCTGATTTCTGTGCTTGACTTTTTTTTACCGCCCCCTGGTGTTCCGGCGTCAACTTGTGTGACGTCAGTGCCGCTACTCGGCACACTTGTTGAACTGATAGCGAGGGGATTAATGAAGATGCCGAAGGCAAAACGCTCCAAGGTTTGGCTGCATTTCACGTGTAAAATTACGCGTCAGAATGCCCTCTGGGTGTGCCGATTGTCGGAAGCCCATATAGAATCACGCCAATTCATTGGCTGATGGCACGGCCGCCGTCTCGATGCTCTTACGTCGTCATATTATATTGGCGCGCGCGCCATCTGCTCCTCAGATTTCTCAAACTCCATTTCGGTTTCTGCTTATTTACAGTATTACATTGTTTCTGTGCTGCATTTGAAGTCATATCTCATCTTTCTGTAGTGGTGAAAAGGTACCTGAAAATCTCCAATAAATGCAACACATGGAGTTTAATCTCAAGTAGGCTTAAGTAGAAATGTACTTCATCCAACCGAATCTCCTTTTCAGATGTTCTTCAGAAACATGTTTTAATATTTAATTATACATTGCACTGTTCTTTTATTACAGTTGACATCACTTGATTTCATGTTCTGTTGTCTGTGCTTTTCAAGTTAACCTCACAGCCCACTGTTCAGAAATATAGCCTTATGGCTTGTTTGACAATTGTGAAGCTTTAATATGAAGTTCAAGTAAGACCGACCATCTTCATGCTCATTACATCATCTCTATTACATTCTCTCTGTCGCTCTCTCGCTCTCTTCCACTCCAAACTCATCAGCTGACTGTGGGCGTTTTACTACTTCAACCAATCGTATTTTCGTCTCAACCCTCTTGAGCCAATCGTGTCATAGTTGTTAAAGTTTAAAGGAACACGCTGACTACTTTGGACTTTAGCTTATTCACCGTATCCCCCAGAGTTAGATAAGTCCATACATACCTTTTTCATCTCCGTGCGTGCTGTAACTCTGTTTGACGCACCCACCGCTAGCCTAGCTTAGCACAAAGACTGGATGTAAATGGCAACAGCTAGCATACTAATCCCAATAAGTGACAAAATAACGCAAACATTTTCCTATTTACATGTTGTGATTTGTATAGTCACAGAGTGTACAAATAACAAGGTCATATGAGACACAGACATCTTTTAACCGTATAAATACTGGGAACTATATTCTCAGAAGGCGAAGCACTGCTACTTGGGCGGAGTGATAACCGCAGCACCTGAGAGACGCACCGTTGTTTCTAACGTCAACAAAACCAACGTGACTAAGTTTACCTCTAGCTCCACTCATTTGTTACTGGGGCGATAGAGCGCGTTCGTGACAACACAATACTAACATTACAGGGGATACATGGAGCCCGGGAACAACTGCAGTAGTAGTTACCACCCTATTCATATAATAGTGTCACTAACGTTACATTAGATCTAGCTAATGGCACTGTTACAGTAGGCTAGTCATCTAAAAACATAACGGAACACTTACCGCAGCCACAGGTGATCCACTTTGTCCCGTCTGTGCTATCGATGGGATGGCCGTATCCTTCAGCACATGTTTCATGGTCCGTGTGGCAAATTCCATTTTCTCAAAATAGTCGTCCTCAGTGAAATGTACTGAGCAAACATGATGGTCCTTGATGATCTCTTTAGGTGTGTTTGGATCGATATCCAGAGCAAGTAGCCATTGATTCATCAGGTCAGCGTTTTTGATTGGAATTCTATGAAACATCATGGTATTACCTGGTCTCTCTTGTTTATTGTCGCAGCTCTTTACAATACAGCGAACACCCATGATTGTAAACTATGCTTTTACTATCTAGTAATTGTTGACTCTATTACTCCAACTCTGAGCGAACTCTCTGCTCCTCAGCACGGTGCGTCTCAGGTGCTGCGGTTATCACTCCGCCCAAGTAGCAGTGCTTCACTTTCTGAGAATATAGTTCCCAATATTTATATACAACTATGACTATACAAATCACAACATGTAAATCGGTTTCATGTTATGATTTGTATAGTCACAGAGTGTACAAATAACAAGGTCATATGAGACACAGACATCTTTTTACCGTATAAATATTGGGAACTACATTCTCAGAAGGCGAAGCACTGATAGCACCATGAAACGTGTGCTGAAGGATACGGCCATCCCATCGATAGCACAGACGGGACAAAGTGGATCACCTGTGGCTGCGGTAAGTGTTCCGTTATGTTTTTAGATGACTAGCCTACTGTAACAGTGCCATTAGCTAGATCTAATGTAACGTTAGTGACACTATTATATGAATAGGGTGGTAACTACTATTGCAGTTGTTCCCGGGCTCCATGTATCCCCTGTAATGTTAGTATTGTGTTGTCACGAACGCGCTCTATCGCCCCAGTAACAAATGAGCGGAGCTAGAGGTAAACTTAGTCACGTTGGTTTTGTTGATGTTAGAAAGAACGGTGCGTCTCTCAGGTGCTGCGGTTATCACTCAGCCCAAGTAGCAGTGCTTCGCCTTCTGAGAATATAGTTCCCAGTATTTATACAATAAAAGATGTCTGTGTCTCATATGACCTTGTTATTTGTACACTCTGTGACTATACAAATCACAACATGTAAATAGGAAAATGTTTGCGTTATTTTGTCACTTACTGGGATTAGTATGCTAGCTGTAGCCATTTACATCCAGTCTTTGTGCTAAGCTAGGCTAGCGGTGGGTGCGTCAAACGGAGTTACAGCACGCACGGAGATGAAAAAGGTATGTATGGACTTATCTAACTCTGGAGGATACGGTGAATAAGCTAAAGTCCAAAAAAGTTGGTGTGTTCCTTTAAAGCTGTTCCTTTCTCTGCTGCTGTCAGTTGTCATTTCAGGCAAATCAATGCGACCCTCTTCCACCCCATTCACCTCCAGTCCTCATTGCATTCAGCTCCAAGGGGTCCCTCCACTGTGCTCATCAGGAGCTGAGCTCCACATTCATCCAGATCTCAGCATTGTAACTCAACCCTCCACCACCACCAGTGTCTAAACTCCATGGGGGAATATTCCTTTTCATATCATGCATTTCTCTACACCTTTAAAATAATGAAGTCTTGATGTGGTCTATATGCCAAAGACTAAATAGTTTCAACTTATGCATCTTGTCAATACATTTTTTTAATCACTCTTTAAGCCTCTAGTGAATAATTAAGCAATTTATAAAAGTAGTGTATTTTCACTTGTATCTTTGTCAAAAACCACAAATAGACTACGACAAACACTTGCAAAAGGTAATCATTTTTGTTTTAATTTTCCATACATGTATAACACAATATGAAAAAAAAAATAGACCAGAGATAATCTACATTGTGCATATGTGAGGAATTTGTTTTACTTTACATCGATTTATTGATTGTTTAAGTGGATTATTTTGAAATTACAATTTACCTACTTATTGCTGTCACGCTTTTGGCTGCATGAGGCATGTCGAAACAGAGTCTGACGACAGGATGAAGTGATAACAGGAATTTAACATAACAGAAACATACAAAAACTACAACTCAGTGTTGACGAGAACCGACAGTGAACAGAGAATCATGAGGAACTTAAATACACAAATGAAATAGGAAGACAAGGTCTGCACAGCTGAACATGGTGAGTGATGATTTGTGAAGTAGGTGCAGGTGTGAGCCAGAGAGGATGATGAGATGTAGTGAAGACGGTGACTAACAGGTGACCGTGACAATTGCTCCTAATGTTGACATATTTATAAGCGCAGCGGTATTTTATTACATTCCTGGGGGGCTAAACGAACATGTGGAGGCCATAATTACAAAAAAAAGATCGCTCTTTAAAGGGTAGCATAACTCCCCCCAACATTGAACACAGTCATTTCTACAGTACCAGATGGACTGACATCATGGCGAAACCCCAATCTGGCAATCTGGCAATCTGGACTATAGACAATATCAACATTTACATTCTGGTCTAAGGGTTGTGCTACAGGGAACATCATGAGGTCAACAAAACTGACAGGATTCATTGCTTGGGAAGCTTGAGTTATTCAGAAATCTGTTCATAACATTTGTTGTATTTGTTGTTTGTTTGTCTTCTTAAAGAAGTATGAATACTCTACCCAAATAGGCAAGGCAAGGCAAGTTTATTTATATAGCACATTTCATACACAGTGGTAATTCAAAGTGCTTTTCATAGAAGAAATTAAAATAATCAAAAGAAATCAGAGTAATTAAAACAGTTTTGAAAAAAAAAATACAGTACAAACAGTCGGACGAACAGTGGCACAGTGCTCATTCAGTAAGTGCACAGCTAAACAGATGTGTTTTGAGTTTGGATTTGAATGTGACTACTGTAGGAGCATATCTGATCTCTTCTGGAAGCTGGTTCCAGCTGCGGCTGGCATAATAGCTAAAGGCGGACTCACCATGCTTAGAGTGAACCCTTGGTATTTCAAGCTGATGTGATCCTAATGATCTGAGTGATCTGTTGGGTTTATATTCAGTGAGCATGTCTGCAATGTATTGAGGTCCTAGGCCATTTAGTGATTTATATACCAGTAATAATACTTTAAAATCAATCCTATATGTAACTGGCAGCCAGTGTAAAGACCTGAGGACTGGTGTGATATGTTCATATTTTCTGGTTCTGCTCAGAATCCTAGCAGCAGCGTTCTGTATGAGCTCCAACTGTCTTATGGTCTTTTTGGGAAGGCCAGTGAGAAGTCCATTACAATAATCCACCCTACTGGTGATGAAAGCATGTACAAGTTTCTCTAAGTCTTGACTGGAAACAAAGCATCTTAATCTTGCAATATTTTTCAGGTGATAGTATGCTGATTTAGTTATTGCTTTGACATGACTACTGAAATGAAGGTCTGACTCTAGAGACACACCCAGATTCCTGACTTGATTTTTAGTTGTTTGACCCCTAGAGTGAAGGTATGCATTCACCTTGAGTACCTCATATTTGTTTCCAAATGCAATGACTTCAGTTTTGTCTTTGTTTAACTGAATAAAGTTTTGGCACATCCAACTATTTACTTCATCAATGCATTGAAACAGGGAGTTAATGGGGCTGTAATCGTTAGGCGATAGGGCTAAGTAGAGCTGTGTGTCGTCTGCATAGCTATGGTAAGCGATTTGGATCTTTCATGTATATCAAATATCAAATATCATGTAAGTCCAGTATTTACATCTGGTAATATCAAAAGTGCAAAGTTGTCATTTTTGGCTGAGATTAGTGCACCTATACTGAGAGGATTGTGCATCTTCATGGAGCATTAATGTGCTTGCTAAATTGCTTGGTAATCTACAGACAGTTTGAATTTTCAACACTATATGATGCAAACAGATTTTGATGTGGTTAATCAATCAGCATACAAATAATACATAGATATAGGACAAGTCCATTTCCTTCAACACGGTTCGTTGTGCAGCTTCTATCTGGGGAAATACAGAAAAATAGAACAGCAAGATGTAGGATAAGAAGGTGAAGTTCAGCTGTTTTAGAATGAACAAGGTGTGTAAAGCATTAATAAATACACAAATTATTAAGAGTAAAAGTAACAGGGGGGGTTACTTGACCAGCTGTCTTTGCTACGAGCTGATTGGCTGTTGAAACAGGTGCCTTACATTCTAACCAGCAACTGGCGAACTGACAAGATGAGTCGTAGCGACGCCATCAGCCGGCTCTAGTCGCTCGGAGACGGGCCAGTTCACATCGCTGCAACTTTAAAAATTATTTTGTTCATTTCGGCTTTCATGTAACAGCCATAGTACAACAAATCTGCACATCTCTCAAGCAAATGAGACACACTTTAAAGCCGTACTGACTTGTTACCATAGCGAACAACTATAATCCCCATTTTATTATGTACAAGCCAAATGACCATGGCAAACAGAGCATCCAAGTTCTGACTGATATGTTTTTTTATTTATTTTTTTATTCATACTTTATAATTCAATTCAATTCAATTCAATTCAAATTTATTTGTATAGCGCTTTTCACAATACATATTGTTTCAAAGCAGCTTTACAGAAAGTGCATTTCAGAAATGTACGTAAAAAATACAGTTAGTTAATCATCATGTATTAATTTATGGCATAACATATCGCCGGCGTTGAGTCGTCTCTTCACAGGCGTCGAGTCGTCTCATCGCAGGTGTTGGGGACTCTGAAGTCTCCGTGAGAGGCTGGATACAGACTGTAGCTGAAGAACGCTATTTACCTCGGGATTAGCGTCCCGAGATAACAGCAGAAAAGCAGATGGGAAATAATTAGCGTAGCTGCTGTTCATAATATTAATGCATTCGATCTGATTCAACAGTAGTATAAGAGGCAAGCATTATGTGAATGCTTGGCTGAAGAGATGCGTCTTTAATCTAGTTTTGAACTGGTAGAGCGAGTCTGAGCAACGAACAGTATCAGGAAGGCTATTCCAGAGTTTAGGAGCGAAATGCGAGAACGCCCTCCCTCCTTTAGTGGATCTGGATATCCTAGGAATGACCAGAAGCCTCGAATTTAGGGATCTTAAAGAACGCGATGGATTGTAGGGCGATAGAAGGTCCATTAAATATACAGGAGCTAGACCATTTAGGGCTTTATAGGTCAGTAATAGTACTTTGTAATTGATACGGAACTTAATAGGTAACCAGTGCAGAGATGATAAAATTGGTGTTATATGATCATATTTTCTTGACCTAGTAAGAACTCTAGCAGCTGCATTTTGCACTAACTGTAGCTTGTTTATTGAGGATGTAGGACAACCAGCTAATAAAGCATTACAGTAATCTAGTCTTGAGGTCATGAATGCATGAACTAACTTTTCTGCATCAGAAACAGATAGCATGTTACGTAGCTTAGCAATATTTCTAAGGTGGAAGAAGGCTGTTCTTGTAACATATGAAATATGATTTTCGAAAGACAAGTTGCGGTCTAGTATAACACCCAGGTCTTTTACTGTAGTGGATAAAGTAACTGGACATCCTTCTAAATTAAAGTTGTATTGTACGAGGTTTTGTGGGTAGTTTTTTGGACCAATAAGTAATACCTCCGTTTTATCTGAATTTAATAGCAGGAAATTACACGTCATCCAGCATTTTATATCTTTAAGACACTCTGTCAATTTAGATAAGTTAGTGTTTTCATCTGGTCGTGATGAAATATATAATTGAGTGTCATCAGCATAACAGTGGAAATTAATTCCATGTTTTCTTATAATATTACCCAGTGGCAGCATATATATTGAGAATAGCAGAGGGCCTAACACCGATCCTTGCGCCACTCCATAGTCTACTGACGTTATCTTCGATTTTTCACCATTTAAACAGACAAAATGGTAACGGTCTGATAAGTACGATCTAAACCAGCTTAATGCCTGTCCCTGAACACCAGTGTAGTTTTGTAGTCGATCCAAGAGTATTTTATGATCTATAGTGTCGAACGCAGCGCTAAGATCGAGTAGAACTAGTATTGAGATACAGCCTTGGTCAGAAGCTAAGAGTAAATCATTTGTAATTTTAACTAGCGCAGTTTCTGTGCTATGATGCGGTCTGAATCCTGACTGAAATTTTTCATAGATATCATTTTCTTGCAAGAAAGAGCACAATTGAGCGGACACAATTTTTTCTAGTATTTTAGATATAAATGGAAGATTTGAAATGGGTCTGTAATTTGCTAAGTTATTTTGATCTAATTGCGGTTTCTTAATAATAGGTTTTATTACTGCCAGCTTAAATATTTTTGGAACATGACCTAAAGATAAAGACGAGTTAATAATATTGAGAAGAGGCTCTTCCACTACAGGTAACACTTCTTTCAGTAGTTTAGTGGGTATTGGGTCTAATAAACATGTTGTTGGTTTCGCTGCAAAGATAAGTTTATTTAGCTCTTCCTGTCCTATAGTTGTAAAGCGGTGTAGTTGTTCTTGAGGGGCGATAATTGTGGCTGAATCATAAGACACCATAGAGGATTGTACATTTACAATTGTATTTCGGATGCTTTCTATTTTCTCATTGAAGTAATTCATAAAATCATTACAACTATACTGTAACGGAATATTTTGCTCTGGTGATGTCTGTTTATTTGTTAGTCTAGCCACGGTGTTAAATAAAAACCTTGGATTATTTTGGTTATTTTCTATCAGTTTGCGGAGATGCTCAGCCCTGGCTGCTTTTAGAGCCTTTTTATAATGTGACATACTGTCTTTCCACGCGATTCTAAAGACCTCTAAATTAGTTTGTTTCCATTTACGCTCTAAGTTACGAGTTTCTCTCTTGATAACATGTGTAGTACTATTGTACCATGGTGCTTTAGTTTTCTCTCTAACCTTTTTTAATCTAATTGGTGCAACAATATCTAATGTACTAGAGAAAATGGTGCTCAAACTGCTAGTCATTTCCTCTAGTTCATCTGTTTGTTGGGGTTCACTGAGCAGCTGAGATAGATCAGGTAAGCTATTTGTGAATCTATCTATAGTGGTTGGAACGATTGTTCTGCCTGGTCGATAACGTGGCGCAACATGGCAAATTTCAGCAGTACGTAATATGCACGTTACCATACAATGATCAGTGAGATCGTCACTTTGCGCTATAATATCTATATCGGTTGGATTGGTTCCATATGATATAATTAAATCTAGTGTATGATTTAGACGATGAGTGGGACCACTGACGTTTTGCTTGACCCCAAATGAGTTTAATAAATCTGTAAACGCAGCCCCTAACGCATCATTTGTGTTATCTACGTGTATGTTAAAATCTCCAACAATTATTGCTTTATCGGCATTGACCAATAGATCTGAGAGAAAGTCTGAAAACTCTTTTAGGAAATCAGCATAGGGCCCTGGAGGTCTATATACGGTCGCTAAGGCTAGAGATAATAGGGATTTCTTTCTTACATCTAAGAGCGTAACATTTAGCACAAGTACTTCGAACGAATTAAACCTGTGACCTGTTTTCTGAGTAACATTTAGAATATTTCTATAGATTGTTGCAACACCGCCGCCACGACCGATCGGACGGGGCTCATGCTTATAACAGTATCCTGGTGGAGTAGACTCATTTAGACCGAAATAATCATTTGGTTTAAGCCAGGTTTCAGTAAGGCACAGAACATCGAAATTATTATCTGTGACCATTTCATTTACAATAACCGCCTTAGGTGTGAGCGATCTAATGTTTAGAAGACCTAGTTTTAGAAATTCTTTTTGTTCACTGAGATTTAGATTTTCTGGTTTAATTACAATAAGATTTTTCCTAGATCCTAAACTAGATTTATTGTTTGGCCTCACTAGACGAGGAATAGACACAGTTTCTATATAATGTTCTACACTACTTGTATCAATTAAGTTGGGACAGCAGAGATTGTGATTTGCACTTTGACTTACTAGTCAGATGGTGTGTAACGTCTTGGAGATGTTGTCCGACAGCACAGCCGCTCCGATTCTGCTGGGGTGCAGGCCATCAGCACGGTAGAGCCTAGGTCGCTCCCAGAACAGATTCCAATTATTTACAAAGAGCAGTTTCTGTTCATTACACCATGATATTAACCATTCATTTAGAGCAAATAGTCTACTGAACCTTTCTTGTCCTAGTCGGTACGTGGGAAGCGGTCCAGACACGATGATCGTTGCCTCAGGCGCTGTGCTGCGTACCGTCTCGATCAGGCTCCTGTAGTCCTTCTTCAGAACCTCCGTCTGCCGCAGCCGGATGTCGTTCGTTCCCACGTGCAGCACCACAGCTCCGACGCGCTCGTCACCGTTCAGGATCTCGGGAACATGTGCAGCGACATCTAGAACACGAGCACCAGGAAAGCAGTGAGGTGCGCACATTACCCTTACCTGAGGTAGCGCGGACATGACGGACGATGGAACTGCCGATGATCACGGCGTCGTCACGTTCCGACTCGCGAAGAGGGGAGAAGCGGTTCCGGGTGGAGATCTCGAAGACCGGGAGCGGTGGAGAGGTTCTAGGTCTGGTCCTGGCTCGTGTCTTCCGCTGAGGGATCACCCAGGGTCCATGGCTTTGTGTCGGTGCCGGAGTGAATGAAGCCAGAGATGATCGCGTCCTCCTGGGCAGAGAAACGCACGGAGTAGACGAAGTCGGAGTCAAAAAGTTACTAACCACTGACTTGTGAGCATCGGCGCGTGATGTTTCAAGCGCTGATCGCCGATCTCGCAGCTCGGCTTGCCTCTCTAGCAGACCACGGATCTGCTTCTCCACGGACTCCAGCTCCAACAGCACCGAATGCAGCTCGAATGTGTCCTCACCTGCACTCAGAGGTAGCGTTAGACACACATCCGATATATTCGCCATTATAACAGATGAACAGTAAATTAGTAGTGATACTACCAATATCACTACTAATTTAGGACTGAAATCCTGGATATAACCCGTATCCTTTCAGTGAAACGGGTGTAAAATCCGACGGTCGATTGGCGCGAGGCCACGCGTGAAATGCTAGTGGGCTAAAAGGCTAGTAGCTGGGATTCGCAAAGTTGGATCTAAGTAGCGATATCAAAGCAATCCGATTGTTTTTTATAGGGAATAGTATCGAGGATAAGTTCACACGATATAAAAATAGAAAGTACTTGTTTATAAATGAGTGGTAAAGAAGAAAATCAAGGATTAATGAATCAATTCGACGGAGCTCCAAACACAAACAAATTATATACAATAATATATTGTAATATAATTATATTGACAGGGTTTTTATTAAACTTACCCTCCTCAGTCATCTTGTTCTTGAGAACCACTCCCAGGCTCTGAAACCATGTGCAGTGTTGTGCGATCTCTAACACCAAAAAGCTTGTTTCCTCTTGCAGTCGCATTGTCAACATCACTTGGTCATGCAATTGTTTCTTGATTGAAATGTTTGCTATAAATCAATAACAGTTATATGCATACATGAGACAATCTTGCATAATAGCACTGCAATGTTCTGTAACTACAAACATGTACATTTTTATCCACTGAAAATACACCCATAAACTACCAGTAAATGCATATTACAACACTCAATATGTTACATGCATACCTTAGTTCATTATACTCTATTTAGCAGAGCAGGAAATAAATTCTTGTGAAGCATCTGAAAACTTACAAACCAGTGTCATGAACCTCCCACGGCCATATCTGAGACATAGTGCTCTCTCCAGTAAGGCAATGCTCCACCACAGCAACGTCAATGTTTGTGGCAGAGTCTAGTACAAGACCATTATATTTCTCTATCTCCTGAAGAAGGAGCTTTTTGTCTTCTGCCAGCATCCTCCAAAGGCGGTGGCGAAGCTTGCTGCTGTCTAGAAAGACATAAAGTACAGGGGTAGAGATTTGTGAAAGAACTGTTCAACAAGAAAAAATGTATTGCAGCAGTTGTGCTTTAATTACTTTAGAATGGGCAGTTTTTAAATAAAAAAAATTGATTCAATGTATTTGTTGGTGAAGTAGGATGCATACAGTAGCTTCAATTAATTAACCTATTATACTCTATAGTTATACAATTCTGACGGTATAGAGTTTGCTCTGGTCATGCTTACCACCAGCTGCCCATTCCTTCACATCAGAGAGCCATTGTGACACCACTTCATCTGTGCAATGTAGCTCTGTTTTTAGTTCAGCTAGCTTTGCAGTCTCATCCTGGAGTCTCTGACTAGTCTGATAAACAGTGTTATACAATAATCAGGATTAAAACTTTGTACGATTAACAACAGGCCAAGTGCACACAACAAAATGACACACAAAACAATTAACAGGACACTTACCTTCACATATCTTGTGGAAAGTGCCTGATTTTGTGAAAAAAAAACAACTTTTTTTTGTGTGTTGTTCCACCCCATTGCATGCAATGTAAGCATGTCCACCTGAGCTGTTGAAAACAAATAATGAGGTTATGATGCTCAATCTAAAAAAAGTATGCATATCTTTGGTTTTCAGGGCACAACGTGAGAGGTAGCTATTCACTTGCTCCACCTCCTCACCGGCGGTTGTCCCTGCTCCTTCCTAGTTTCTACCACTCCATTTAATCTGATAGTAAAGAGTGAAATAAATTATATTAAATTTGATGTAGATAGCCCAATATCACAAATCACAATTTGCCTCAAAGGGCTTTACAATCTGTACAAGAAATGGTTTTGCAAAAAGGCTACGTAGTAAATGTGGCGAGGAGGACGAGGTCGAGGGCCGTGGGAGAACGGTGCGAAGCCGGTGCCGTTGATTACTGATGAGCGACATCTGTGTGACGCACCAGTCTCGTATCTCTCATGGAGGAGTGGAAGCATAAAAGGAGGAGCGACGACAGTGGAGATCGAGAGAGGCCAGGCCTGGATTTTATTTTATGTTTTGTTTCATGTGGCAGCAGTCGTCCGTGAGGGACTGAGCCTCCTTCAACCCGCAACATCTAACCTCGTTACACTGGTGCCGAATCCCGGGAGGAAGGAGGAACACGCTGTCGGAGAGCCCTCGCTGCTGAGGGGGATCGTGGTGCTGAGGAGGTCGGGCAGCACGAAAGGAGCAATGACCACCGATGGCTGCCCGCCGATGGCTGATGGTGCTGGAGCGATGGAAGAACAGGTGGGACGGAGAGCTCGTTGCCGTGCTCCTGGGTTGAGGAGGGGTGGGTACCGTCCAATAAGGACCGGAGGAGTCGCTCCCGTTCGCCATGGGCCGGAGCCTGCTGCCGTCGGCCATGATGGGGGCGGAGCAGGGAACGGGGGACTCGCTGCCGGTTGCCCTCGACCGGAGGAGCCATTGCCGTCCGCCAGGAGGCGGAGGAGCATTGTGCCGTCCCCCAACGGATGACCAGTACCATCGCATCGCACCGCGAGTGAGTCTCTCAGCTGGTTGAGGACCGAGCGGCAGTGTGTCTGGGAACCGGACCAAGATTTTTTTTTTCACTCTCTCGTCTCTGTCGCTCCTCATGCTTCCGTCTCCTTTTCTCTCGCCTCGTCTATCCATATGCCCACGTACCACAGCCGCCGTGTATGGTCCCCCCAGAGGAGGGAGAGAACGGCGCGAAGCCGGTGCCTTGATTACTGATGAGTGAAACCTGTGCGACGCACCGGTCTTGTATCTCTCACGGAGGAGCGGAAGCATAAAAGGAGGAGCGACGACAGTGTAGATTGAGAGAGGCCAGGCCTGGATTTTATTTGATGTTTTGTTTCATGTGGCAGCAGTCGTCCGTTAGGGACTGCTGCCTTTATTTTCGTTTTGTATGTGTTTATTTATTTAGTAAAGTCTTTAAATGTTAGCCGGTTCCTGCCTCCTTCTTCCCGCAACATCTAACCTCATTACAGTATAGTGTAGCCCTTAACTTCAATTTCATATTATTAATGTGCTTGTACACATTACAAATGTGCATATAATGCAAAAATATTATACATACCTTACACTTAGTAGCATGGGCTTGAGCATGCATCACACTGAGGAAAGGTTTCATTTCCATCAGCTCCTGAAGAGCAGGAAGGACACTAGCAGCTTTCTCCAAGTATGGCCAATATTTGCAAGCCACATCCATGAGCTCCTTCTGAAGATACAGAGGGTAGGCAAATATCTCCCCCCTGTACATATTAAGGGCTTTCAGAAGGAATCACACAGCAATGTGTTGACACACAGCAATCCCCTGTGTGTGCCCTCTTCATCCAATTTAGAAGCCCTCCTTGAAGTCTCCCTCGCTGCTGTCCACTTGGAGTCGCCACATGTGCCTCTTCCATGTGTCTATGACACACATAACAAACACAACAAATCAAATAAAAGCAATGGTGTCATACAATATATGGCATTCATTCTCTCAATTTGATTTTGGAGTAGTTGGTAGGCAAAAATGGTTGAAATGGGGGGATCAAGGTCGGACATATATTTTTGTAACAGCTATTTTTTCAAGTTATAAAACTTGCATTTCTCACTGCTTTCTGTATGGTGTCGACAAATCTAGACATCGCATCTTCGATGGCTTCGAAGTGGCTTCGCGGACAGTGGAATTTTGCGACGAAACTTGGTGCTACAGACTCTGGGGGGCCTGCTGAGTGCAGTAAAATAGTTATCATCATGACAAATATTTTAATTAAAATGTCTACCAAAGAAACTGTCTGAAGCCCCATTCAGTAGATTGCAGGTGGGATTGTTTCCAATCGCAGCTTATTGAATGGCGGAAAGATAGTTACCTCTTGGCAGTGTTCAGCATGGTTCGAATGGACATTTGGACACTATAGTGGGTAATCGGACAAATAGTGGCTTCGCGGACAGAGGAATTTTGGGACGAAACTTCCACGGGGAGCCTACAGGGGCTCCGTCAAATAAGTTGCAGGTGGGACTTCAGCACATATGCTGAAATCCCCAATTCTTTACAGGGATTCACCGGGACTTCAGCACATATGCTGAAATCCCCAATTCTTTACAGGGATTCACCGGGACTTCAGCACATATGCTGAAATCCCCAATTCTTTACAGGGATTCACCGGCTGAAAATGTTAGGGTTAGGGTTAACATTGCAGGTGGGATTGTGTCCAATTGCAGCTTACTGAATAGTGGAAAGATAGTCACCGCTTGGCAGTGTTCAGCATGGTTCGAATGGACATTTGGACACTATAGTGGGTAATCGGACAAATAGTGGCTTCGCAGACAGTGGAATTTTGAGACGAAACTTTTTGCTACGGACTCTGGAGGGCCTGTTGAGTGCAGTAAAATAGTTTTTATCATGACAGGTACTTTAATTAAAATGTCTACCAAAGAATCTGTCCGAAGCCCCATTCAGTAGATTGCAGGTGGGATTGTGTCCAATCTCAGCTTATTCAATGGTGGAAATATAGTAACCGCTTGGCAGTGTTCAGCATGGTTCGAATGGACATTTGGCCACTATAGTGGGTAATCGGACAAATAGTGGTTTCGTGGGACGGGGGCGTGGCATGGGAGTGGTCGGTGGGGGTCGACGGGACATTTGGCCAATATAGTGGGTAATCGGACAAATAGTGGGTTCGTGGGATGGGGGCGTGGCTTGTGAGTGGTCAGGGGGGGTCAACGGGACATTTGGCCAATATAGTGGGTAATCGGACAAATAGTGGGTTCGTGGGATGGGGACGTGGCTTGTGAGTGGTCAGGGGGTGTCGACGGGACATTTGGCCAATATAGTGGGTAATCGGACAAATAGTGGGTTCGTGGGATGGGGGCGTGGCTTGTGAGTGGTCAGGGGGGGTCAACGGGACATTTGGCCACTATAGTGGGTAATCGGACAAATAGTGGGTTCGTGGGACGGGGGCGTAGCTTAAAGGTCGGGGGAGGGTCAAAGACATTTGGCCAATCTAGTGGGCAATCGGACAAATAGTGTGTTCGTGGGACGGGGGGGAGGGGGTTGGGGTGGATATGGGGGGTCCGGCCACTCTAGTGGTCAATCGGACAAATAGTGGGTTAGTGCGACGGGGGGTGCGTGGCGCCTCACTGACGAAGAAGACTGAACCGCATCTGGGGGCCTCAGATTTCGAGGGGCTCCCGTCGGGCCCCCGAGGGGGTCGTGGCCCCTCCAACCCCCCGGGTCATCGGGTCCAAAAATTTCGGGGGGCCGGGGCGCAGCGTCCGCGAACCCGCTCCCCAATGGCCGTTCGGACGTTTTCTGAAGTTACGGACTAGCTGGGAGAAGAGCAAACTTTGCCCCGTGCAGAGGATCTCTTTTCTCGGTATGGAAATCGACTCGGTCGCCATGTCCGCGCAGCTTACGAGCGCGCGCGCAGTCACTGCTGACTTGCCTGAGACAATTCGAGGTCAAGAGTGCGGTTCCACTGAAGTTATTTCAGAGGCTCCTGGGGCATATGGCATCTGCAGCCGCGGCAACCCCACTCGGATTGCTTCATATGAGACCGCTTCAGCTCTGGCTTCGCGACCGAGTCCCGAGGTGGGTATGGCAACACGGCACCCTCCGAGTACCAGTTACTCCGACCTGCCGTCAGACCTTCACCCCGTGATCGAACCTCAGCTTTCTACGGGCTGGAGTGCCCCTGGAATGAGTTTCCAGGCATGTTGTTGTCTCAACAGATGCCTCCACCACTGGCTGGGGCGCCATGTGCAATAGACATGCTGCCGCGGGCTCCTGGATTGGACCCCAGCGCCTTTGGCATGTCAATTGCCTCGAGTTGCTGGCAGTACGCCTTGCTCTGCACCGGTTTCTTGCGCTGCTCAAGGGTCAACGCGTACTAGTCCGATCAGACAATACTGCCACAGTAGCGTACATCAACCATCAAGGTGGTCTACGTTCTCGCCGTATAACGCAACTCGCCCGCCACCTCCTCCTATGGAGTCAGAAGGTCTGAGGTCGCTTCGAGCCATTTTTATCCCCGGAGCCCTGAACTGTGCAGCCGACGAGCTCTCACGGCTTCAGCCCCTCCCTGGAGAATGGCGACTCCATCCCCAGTCGGTTCAGCTGATTTGGGACCACTTCTCACCGAGAAGACCCCCGGAGATGTTCGATCAGTGTCATGCTTTCCTTCCTGCAAGATGGGTTGGAGCGAAGGCTGTCTCCCTCCACCCTGAAAGTATATGTTGCCGCTATCGCCGCACATCATGACGCAGTTGAAGGTAAATCCGTGGGAAAGCATGACCTGATCGTCAGGTTCCTGAGAGGAGCGAGCAGACTACATCCTCCTCGCCCTCCTCTCGTTCTGCTGCTCTCAGTGGTTCTAACTGTCCTGCAGAGTGCTCTCTTTGAGCCTTTCCAATCAGTGGAGCTGAAGTTCCTGTCAATGAAGACAGCGCTCCTGATTGCATTGGCCTCCATCAAGAGGGTAGGCGACCTGCACGCATTCTCCATTGACGAAGCGTGCCTGGAATTCGGGCCGGCCTACTCTCACGTGATCCTGAGACCCCGGCCTGGATATGTGCCCAAGGTTCCCACCACTCCCTTCTGGGACCAGGTGGTGAACCTGCAAGCGCTGCCCCTGGAGGAGGCAGACTCAGCCTTGGCACTGCTCTGTCCAGTACACGCTCTCCGCGCCTATGTAGACAGAACGCAGTGTTTCAGGACCTCAGACCAGCTCTTTGTCTGTAATGGTGGGAAGCTGAAGGGAAAGGCACTCTCCAAGCAAAGGTTGTCTCACTGGATAGTGGACGCCATTGCTTTGGCATACCAGCAGCAAGGTTGACCGTGCCCCCTTGGTGTGACAGCCCACTCCACCCGGAGTGTGGCTTCCTCTTGGGATCTAGCACATGGTGCCTCGCTAAAAGACATCTGCAGAGCTGCAGGCTGGGCGACACCGAACACATTCGCCAGATTCTACAATCTCCGAGTGGAGCCTGTGTCCTCTCATGTACTCGCTTCAACCAGCCAGTACTAGGACCCGCTCTCCCGTGTCTTCGCTTGCTCGCCATTCCACTCCACAGACTGGATACGTGCGATATTTTCCTCAGGTGAGCTTCCCGCAAGCCCTGAGTTCCTCCAGCACTGCTGGCGTCGACGCCAGTGTGTCTTGCCTGCGCGTTGGCTAGGTGCCTTCCGTGTGCATGGTCCCCCCTCTGGGCGACCCCCACATGTGTATTTCCACTGTAAGCCTCTCTGAGCATGTGTCTTTCCCTTGGCAAGCCACCTTGCCTCCCCCCGGGGTTGAAATATTCCACCTGCGGCTGGACACCCCAGTGTTCTCCATATGCATCCCTCCGGGTCATATGTGTATTCTCTAAGTCTCCCCCTCTGGGTTGGCATTAATTGCATATTTCTTCTGTGATATGGGATATGGTCCCCAGTGTACCTTGGTATTCCTGTGTTAAGTAGGAGTCCTTCGTCCGTGCCAGTCTCACGACAGGGATCTCAGACTTACCTCAGGGCACTGGAAGACAGCAGTGAAGGTGGCGTGATTAGACTATAACCCCATTAGTCGTCACGATGGAACTCGAAATTAACCTGATGTGGACGAAGAAATCTCCATTTTCAGCATTTTTGAATGTGATCTGAGCAATGTTCCTCAATCACCGATTAAGGCCTTATTATGCGTTACGTCATTGTATTCAAATTAAACCGCTGAAGTGCTCATATGAAACAATCGCGTCGAATTAGTGGTATAAATTCTAGCCTAGCTAACTAGTAATTTGCCATTGACTGTGAAAGAACGGTGCTGTTTTGATTTGTTAAAAAGAGTCACTCACACGCAACGTCGTGTCTAAGCGAGAGACTCAGTGCAAACTGTCAGCACAGCTTGTCCGCTGCTCCGGCCGATCTGTGTTGTTGGTTGGCATTGTGTCGAAATGCGTGCAGGCATTTATATTTAGTATTTATCTGAGAACAGCACCAATCTCACAGACCCTTGTGTAAACAAGTGACTGTTGCAGCCAAAGTTAGCTCCCTCAATCCTAACTTACATGCATACAAGTAAACCCCTCTACCTCGAGTGATAGTTTTAGCACCGCCTAAAACTTAGAAACGTTAGAGCGTAAAGTGTAACCTTTAAACCAAAGACTATAGACTTTTGGCCAGTGGCCCTTGCGAACCAAGGGATAACTTAGTGATTTGAACACGAGTAATGAGAGTCAAAGCTCTTCGAGACTTTGAATCAAAGGAGTCAACTGCGTCACAAATGATTCTTTGTTTGAAGCGCCCTCGCTGGCGACCCCTGCTGGTCAGAACAGTGTAAGTGTAGCGAAAACTCAAATCAATGAAACACCTTTTACAAACCTTGCAAAGGTTTTATCAAAAGGTGTAATCAGGTAATGGCAATCCGCGAACTACTTAATACATTTTAATATGAGGTGTCTTTCAAGGCACCATATCTTAGTAAACTGTAGGACAAGTTTATGAAAGCTTGGTCAATCCTTTATCAAATGCGTCATTAAATGTGTACGAATCTATAAAGTGATACGAGATCACATAGAGACCAGATACACACTGGTTCACAAACCGTTGAAATTTAAAACAATTTCGAAACAGCTACGACGCGTAACGAAGCCCCGTTTACTGAAATCACGTGACCTCGGCAGTGATACACGCTCCGCACCCCCGATTTGAGACACATGATTCACACGTTTCAGGACTTCACGAAGCATGTCTCAAAGGCACCCATCAGTGGGTTAAGCCACTCTCTTCTCTCTCTCTTGCTTGACCCCCTCCCTTTTGGTTTCACTTTCAATTGAAACCCAGATACGTTGGGTTTTTATTTGTGTTTCTTTTATTTTGACTTAAGTCTACCCCTATTTTATTTTGTGTATTTACACCTGTTGAGCCTGAATAGTCCTATTCAGTTAAGTTGAATTTAATTAAATTGGGAATTTAATTAAATCAATTTGCTTATTCAAGTTCCCCTCTAGTTACCAGAGCTATGAGAACACTCGATGTTTACTTTTTATTTATTTTTTTTTATTTCAGTTTATTTATTTACTTTTGTGTCAGCCTGAAATCTTATATTCAGCTAAATAAAGCTTAACTAAATTTGATATTTAATTAAATTACTTGATACGCTTCCCTTTCCTTTTTAGTTTTCTTAGAGCTATAAGGACGTTCTTACTTTACCTTTACCTTATTTTAGATCACTAGTCACTATCCTCATCTTCTCTCTCTCTATAGGATTACAATATCTAGTGACTGTTGTTTCCTTAGCGAGTTACACAGGTCATTAATATCCTACTTCCTGTCTGTGTTTTACCCCTCCTCACTCCTTAGCACCAAACTTAGTACATGAAGTACGGCTAAACACAAATGCACAGTAGGCCCCAGACAGAACTGGAAACACTTCCCGTTGTTTCTTCTTCTTCTTTTGGACCTTGAGATGTTTGATGTGTCCCTGCTAGCTTAGTCTAACAGCAGCATAACCCATAAGTGACTCCTGTTTACCTATGTCTCCTAGCTAAACCTAAATAGGTAAAACACTCCTTTCTTCCTCTTCTTTTCTGGTTTCATCCTATTGTTGTATTTTGGTTTTGCTCTATCTGTTACTCTCATAGCACAACATGTGAGAAGAACCATCAGCATTTTTGAGTAATAGGTTATGACATGTAAGAGCCCAGTCATCAGTCGACGCTGCTTAAAGCACGTCAACTAAGATACTCAAAACCCTTTTGTGGTGTGTGCTCACCAACACTAAAATTTAGCTGCTCCACATAGCCGTTCTCCCACACAGATAGCTCGCCACCTCTGTAAAAACTTGCATTTGCTTTTGCCATTTCTCTCTCGTGTGCCCACAAGTGTGCCAGTAGGCCTCAGACATCCAGCCCTGCCACCCACCGGGACCACCTGGAGACCCGGCAGAGCAGTGTCATGGACATCCTTCAGCTGGAAGCAGGCAACGACCTGCCACGGCAGAAAAAGGAACAGTTAGACGACAACGAAAGTGGACATCTGACACCCAGCCTGAGCCACCAAGAGCTGACCAGCATCATCTTCTCCTTGGCCACGCTCCCACAGGCCTCAAACAGGAGGTAAATGAACTAATGCTGCCAGCCACAGAATTCCACAGAGAACAAACCCTGCTCAGCGTGAGAGGACACAGGACAGATGCAAGGACCCTGACAGAGCAGAGCAATTGAAAGAGATCATCAGTTTTCAGGCGGACGACAGCTCTGAGCACCTGCAAACCGACGGGTAAAGAACTGTTTCACTCAAGGAACTTAAAGAAATGGTTTAACTCAAAGAGAGCTAAAGCCATCAATGTGCAGCGGAAGTCCGAACACTGACTTAGCGATGCTGTAACATTATTGACGCACTCCATGTGGTCCAAAGAGAGCTGCAACAGTCCAACCCACTGCAAATGGACCACACAAGAAAGATGGACCCTGCTGACCTTCACATTAGCAGCGCAAGCTTCCCCAGCCCTGCACAAAGGGGGGAGGAGCCAAAGCCCTCGGCTTAACACTTCGCCAGCCAGTTTCCTGAGAGCCCTGCAGCTGCAGGAGGAAAAGGTAACTCAGACAAACCCTGAAATGGCACATGAAGTGACACTCAACAATCTCAAGTGAAAGGTCAGAAACATCCCTGCCAATCTACGAGACATTGATTTTCACCTGCAGTCTCCAATCGGTGTGGCACACCGAGACAGACTCCATCTGATCTGGACACATCCAGCCCAGCTGGGCCCTGCCCAGACACCAAGCAGGACAGACCTAGAAGGGCCTGTGCTACCACCACCGACTCCGAACGAGTTTTCTGTGGAACTTACAACGAACCTGTGACGGAGGAGGACACCAGCTTCAAGAAACTTTTCCTCCAAAACCAGTTAGTCACCATATTTTCACCTGCCCCCACGCAATGCCCACTCAACGATGCGTGACCTGATGCAGAAGGCCTCTAACACAGAAGGCCTCCCCAGAAAGGGTTCCTAAGACCCCATTGATTCTGAACTGCAAAACCAGAAGGCACACAGCATGAACACAATGCAAGACTCTGCTAAAAAAATCCCTGGTCAGCATAGGACATAAAACTTTTAAAGTAGATGAAAATGTGTGCTCAAAGAGCAGCAAGACTCTGCATTAGTAAAAGTAGAATTTTACTGATATAAAGAAAATCTTGAATGGACGTGTAAGCCTCACCTGCCAACAGACTATGCACGACTCTTTTGAAACAAACATTTGCTACATGCTGGTTGAATTGGCACTGCTAAACATTAGTTTCCATGACAATGAAGGGTTACAGGAAACACTATCTCCAAATAGGGCATACGTCACCTTGATGCCAGAGTGTAGGAAAACCACCTGAGCTTTAAACTACTGTTAACCTACAGGCGTGCATTTGACCATTGCGGTCCAACTGGAACACAACATGCGATACGCATTTTGATCACTGGTTGCTGGCTTGTCTAAATGCAGTTAAAACGATAGCTGGAATTGACATCTCTATTGTAAGTGAAAGAGTCTTAGATTTCCAACTGGTATCAGTAAGTTCAGCATTAAAGCGTAAGTCTGTTTGACAAAGGAATCTCATCTCAGCAGCTTGTAAACTGTACCGATATCTATCCTGCTTTGGTTAAAGAAACCCAAATTGCAGTATTGCTAAACCTGTTTCTGACAAAGAAAGCCCAGGATAGTGTTATATATACGTAGACCTGGGTGATGCTCCCCTTTCTACAATGTAAAGGCCTTACAAATTATTGTTAGATTGATGTAATTCACCTACATTTTTAGCTGCATCTACAAGCTACCTAGCGATCAAAACTGTTCACTCGCTGAAAAGTCAGCATTTATGCATGAGAGGGACGTAACTATATAGGCTTAGACAAGCTTTGACTTACAGCAAATCTATTTCCTTACTCTGTAAACAAATAGAATAAGTTGTGTAAAGTAAAGAGAAGAGTTCCATGAGTAAAATTAGCAAATGCCAAAACACATTTGCATTTTACTGAATGTAACATCAAGTTCTTGAAAGACTTAAAGTATGGGCGCCCCCTTTTAACCCGTTTAAACATGCATAACTCAGTAAAATGTGTAGACATTCTTCAGGTACTGTTGAATTGTTCTGACATGCTCTGGTTCCCATGACAACAACTGGTCACAGGAAGTGCTAACTTGTGATGTCACTTTGTAAACAAACCAGCCTAGGTGGCTAAGCTAACCTAACCTAGCGTCCATCCAGCTTAGGCTAAGCTAACCTAACCTAGCATTCATCCAGCTTAGGCTAAGCTAAATAATAACTTCTACAGTTAGCAGTTAGCATCATTCACTTGAAGCCTTAATTACAGCTTTTGTTTACACAGTGCAAAGTATTCTAGAATACTTTCTTTAACCCCATAGGGTTTCTAATTCTTCACTTTCCGTACTTTCAATTCTTCTCAGCTAAATTTCACCTTCACTAGTTAGGCATAGTCCTGGCTGAGCGCTGTAGGCTAAATTTGCAGATGCCCTGTCAATTAAACTTAAGTTTAACTACATGTAAACTGTGTAGCTAGAGAAGAATTCGTATAGTAATGAGAATTTCCATCAGCATGTTGACTAAACCTTTGGAGGGACACACACAGTGTGGTCTTGAACATGCAACCGCTGTAACCCACTATGGAGTGTTGGTCCAGGCAAATCCAAAGTTTAGTCACTAGTGCTACTGATTATTCTCACATTCAGATCATTACCGCTGTTTTGATTACTTACTTTATTTATTTATTTATTTATTTTTATTTCCACCTTGATAATAATAGCAGTCAGCTATTCCCTTGTCTATTCGGTCATCTATATGATTTAATTCCATTTCCTCTCTTGTTCGAATGTGGTTCCATTTCCCATTGGGCCCAGAAAGGAAACAGAGACACCTTTATTTGTGATTGTGTTTATTTTCAACAAGTGCACTCATTTTTGTGACCCTGCAACACAAGTAATTTCAACAATTACAAGGGCATAACTATAGTCCTGAGGATTGATAATAAGCATAATTTGAATAGGAAAGCTGTTCCTTTTCCTCCTATCCTTCACTTCGTCAAGCCGTAGAGAAACACCATTTAAGTCCAGAGAAATAATTTAGCCATAAGAACGATCTTAAGTCATTTATTTCATCTCGGCTATGCCCTTTCCAGGAAATACTCTAGGAACCACACAAGTCTTAGCCTCCTAACATCCACAGCTAAGATGATAAAGATACAAGAGACACATCACTAGCTAGATACACATGAAACACCTAACTTTATGCTACATATCTAGCGAACCCATTAAACAGTGGTTCTGAACTTTTAGGGTCATGCATTAGTCTCTCACCACAAGTGTGCCAAAATGGCACAGAGCCTCTGCTTAACCTGAACCCAACCTTCCAGCTTACCAAAGACTATGACAAACCAATGGACACTATGAGAAACCACCTCTAACCCCTCCAACCACCCACGAACGCCGTCTGCACCCACCGACAACCGGTGCCCCAGACAACTGAAGTCAACAAGCACACGCTGCGTGCACAGGACAACACTCTGTGTTATGCACCTGATGACATTGCTGCGCCAAAGCTTGTGGTGCCACAGTGCAAAAGGGGGGGTCATGCCAGTGTATGCCCATGACGCACCATATGCTGCACACCGCAGCACCAGAACACCGAAGCAAGTGGCATACCGGCGTCCTCGAAGCGGAAAGACTCTCCTAGCCAACAAAGGACGACAGTCGCTGAGATCTTTCCTCCCTTTCTCTCTCCCTCTCCCCTTTGTCTGTTCCAGGATGCTACTGTGGTTAGTCTTCCTGTGCCTCCAGCCAACCAGAGGACAGCCGCAGTCGGTCATCTCACCAGGTCCGGTATCAGGCAGTGTCCCGAAGGAACAACCGGGACTCCTTATCACCAACTGCAGGACCCACACCCAGAGAGTGTATGTTCGACTCCACTCCCTCGCCCACGCTGAGGCCAATGTCGAACACATGCTCAACCAACTTGAGAAAAAAAACTGTCACACAAGCAGAGCTAGATGGACACAACCGCCGCTGCCGTTGGAACTCTGTTAACATTGGCATGTCCATTGTCAACGCACTGAACCTAGCCACCGTGAGACAACGTGTGGCTGAAATTCAAACTGAAATCCCACAGCTAAAAGGGCAACTCACAACACAGAGTGCCTCCCTGCCGACCATCGGCAAGACATCGAAGGGAACTGTGGTAATTCTCAACACCCTGCTGAACCAGACAGTGAACTCCATGAAACAGCTGTTTACTGTCTTCCAGAATGACTTTGCTCAAACTCAGCTGGTCTGCAGTCTCTGATTCAAGACACACGCTGCCCTGCTGAGGCCAAACCTGAATCAAAGCTGGAAACCTCATCCTTCTTCAAGAACCACAATTTCACCCTCACTCCAGAATGACAGGTGACACCCAGTCAAGGCACCTTCTGCCCCAACACCTGCTGCAGAGACCTGTACTGGGCTACTGTCCACATAAACCGCCGTGGAACGACCACCGCTCCAGAAGACGCGAGCAACCAGAGGCCACCATGGCCTTCCAGCCTTCTATGACAAAGGTGTGTCTGATCTCTCGGCACTTTCAACTTCGATCATGGTTGTCCTTCAGGGGGACAACAACGGTCGAAAGGGGGGAATGTAGGGTCTGGACCAATCAGACACACACTAATTATTCATATTCATTATATTTAACGAATATAAAGGTCTATGAAACTCTCCCCCAAAACTAACCTCACAAATGAAGTTACTTTGTCAGCCGGGTGTCCGGTTACAGAACACTTTAAGACTGATAACAGACTTTTACGACCTCAAAGGAATGTGGCCACATGCAACACTGTTCTGGTGATACTGGGGAACCCCCTCCCCCTCCACGGGGGCCCCAGGGCCCAGCAGGCCTCGATTCCAACCAGATATGGGCTCAGGCAGGAGAGAGAAGACTCTCTCACAAAGAACCAAGGACAATCTCAGGAGTTTTGGAACAAAGACTCCAACCAACAACGACTCCAATCACCCATCCTTCCGACTTCCTCACTTCTCCTGGGTGCTCGGCGTGGCCTCAACAGGGCCCCAGGCCTTGACCAAACCAGCCATGCGTTCCTGGAGAAAGAGAACGCTCAACCAACTTCAACTTGACACTGCCGGAACCATCAACGACTTCAATTTTCAACAACTTCAAGAATTGTTCCCATTACAAATGCAAGTATTCAATTCAATGAAATGTGAAAATGAAATTCTGATGGTTCTTCTCATAGACCCTCTTCCGGTTTCCAATTTCATCCTATCACTAACCTATTTATGTATTCATGTATGTATGTTGTTTAGTTTATTTATATTCATATCAATTTCTATATTTAGTTAATAAAACTTGTACATAATATGTATTTGGTTCTGTTTTGTTTGCAATACAAAGTCACTTTACGATCACGGTTTTTGCTACTTGCTCAAAGTGCTGTACATGGAAGATACCCTTTTCTTAGAATAAATTAATAATCAAAAGAGTTCGTTGGACGAACTGATTAATTGATTGTAATATTAATTCAGCCACATCAAGTTAATCCAATTAACTGACCCAAATATTTATAATTAATAATAACAAGATATTATTGATTATTAATATTTCCAAAAAGCTGAGTTCCTTACAACTATCACTTGCTTCCGGTAACGGCCATTCAGAGTTCACTCTTCGGCCGGAACTCGACTCGCATATGGCTGTTACCGGATGCCAGTGATTCTAGTTTATAAAGCTATAAATATGTATATTTTCTTACAAAAACGCATTGCTTTGCTTCAGAAGGCCTTTATTAACCCCCTGGAGCCATATGGATTACTTTTATAATGGATGGATTCGCTTTTTTGCGCTTCAAAATCTATGGTACCATTCACTCCCATTATAAAGCTGGGAAGAGACAGAATATGTTTTAATATAACTACAATTGTGTTTGGCTGAAAGGAGAAAGTCATATACACCTAGGATGGCTTGAGCGTGAGTAAATTATGGGATAATTTTCAATTTTGGGTGAACTAAGGTAATTGACTCTTTTATGAGTACAGAGTGTAAATGCCCACTCCTATGACTGGGTAACATCTTTGCACATTAAGTAACTATGTGAAACTCTTTTGAAAACTTTTACTTGTGCTTTTTTTTTACTCTTTTTACAGCTGCCAGGTTTAACTAATTGTGCAAGTGCTGATACAGCATCATATTTAGATAAACTCAAGCTGCATAAAAGGTTGCAGTGATGAGCATTGTAGCCAATCACACCAAAGAATCCATAGTGAAATGTATAAAACAAATAATCCTATACTGCCACAATCACATAGTTGAAAATAAACCGCCCCTTTCCTTACATTAAAATTCTTTGAAAGGTAATGTTAAAATTGGTTGTTTTGTCAGCTTGATTTCAATCAAAGTTGTTTTTGGACTAATAATGAAGTTCTGAAACTTATGTTCTTATAGAACAATGTCCTCTTGTATGTCAAAAGATCTAGAAATTACATAATAATTATTTATTATTTGTTATAGTGTTAAGAACATGCTCATCATAGAAGAGGGCTATTCAAGTCATTTTATGTTTGAATTAGATTTTAATGTAAATTTTAAATAAATTAACTTATAGGACAAAAATGAGCATCATGTAATTGACCTTCTGAGTTGTTCATTAATAAACAGTGTAGTCAGTGTTGCCATTACACTGTTTTAGAATCTCTCTTATTCCTGTGGTTCATAAATTACTGATTTTTTTATTGTTTTATTTTACAGATTCTTTAGATTGTCACAAATGCCTACCTGAGTACTGGCCTAATATTGAGAAGGACAAGTGTCTTTCTAAACCAGTGGAGATTCTCTCCTGGAATGAGATCCTTGGGATTATCCTGGCTGCTTTCTCTATGGTGGGCTCTTTAGTGGCTTTAAGCATAGCTTTAGTGTTCTACAAAAACATGGCATCTCCCATAGTAAGAGCCAACAACTCAGAGCTGAGCTTTCTGCTGCTCTTCTCACTGACTCTGTGTTTCCTCTGTTCACTTACTTTCACCGGTCGGCCCACTGAGTGGTCCTGTATGTTGAGTCACACAGCATTTGGCATCACTTTTGTCCTCTGTATCTCTTGTGTTCTTGGGAAAACATTAACTTGTTAATGGCCTTCAAGGCTACACTTCCAGGAAGTAATGTCATGAAATGGTTTGGCCCTCATCAACAGAGACTCAGTGTTTTTGGTTTCACTCTTGTACAGGTACTGATATGTGTGATTTGGTTAAAAATGTCCCCACCTTTTCCTTACAATAATATGCAACACTACAAAGAAAAGATAATTCTAGAATGCAGTTTAGGATCAGCTATTGGTTTCTGGGCTGTACTTGGTTATATTGGTCTCCTAGCTTTCCTTTGCTTTATTTTAGCTTTTCTCGCCCGAAAGCTCCCTGATAACTTCAATGAAGCTAAATTCAGCTAAAATGAAGCTCATGTTCTGTTCTGTTTGGATCACATTTGTTCCAGCTTATGTCAGCTCTCCAGGGAAATTTACTGTAGCTGTGGAGATATTTGCAATTTTAGCTTGCTTTGGTCTGATTCTTTGTATTTTTGCTCCTAAGTGTTTCATTATTTTATTTAGGCCAGAGCAGAATACCAAAAAACATTTAATGGGTAAAGTATCAACATAAGTCCAATAAGACACACTTATTAGATATCATTCATTATTAGATATCACGTTTGTGCTTGTAACAGTTATGTTCTATTAGTTCCCTTTCAAGGGAACTCGAGCTGCGTCAAGCTGTGGGAACGCCTCTGCGTTGTGTGTCCTGAAGCACGTATGGAATCAGCCCAATGGAGAGATGGAACGTCATAGGCGGGTGACGTCATCGACCAGGAAACTATAAAGCACCCCATAAACACAAGCGCAATAGCTTCTGTGCCTTCAGTCGCGCTATATGTGAATCTGTCCCTGTGTGAATATTGTCTGTCCTTACATACTCTGCACCACACAAACAATTTATATATATATATATATATATATATATATATATATATATATTAAGAGAGATATGGCGAACAAACAGCAGTTTAGGGAGTGTGTCCCTCCCTGCTCGCGTTATTTAACGAGTGGGGATACACACGTTCTTTGTGTTGTTTGTTTGGGAGTGTAGCATGCCCAGTCAGCTTTCGAGGGAGCTGATTGTGAGCATTGCGAGCGTCTGCCATTAAGGACGCTCCGCTCCCGCCGGGCGCTCTTCGAGGAGAGCGGTTCGGTGCGCGCTCCCCGCGGTTCGGGTCCCGCTCTTGCCGAGGCAGAGCGACGACGCGTATCGTGGGGATCGCATATGGATCTCTCAGCGGGGTTAGAGACGGGCTCTGCCTTATCTCTCCCTTCACCTGTGAGATCCAGTGCCTCAGTCCCGTATTCGGAAGCACGCGCTGCGGTTTCTTCCGCTCGGGCTGAGGCACCAGTGTTGCTTCTATCCAGTTCTGAGGGGCTGGATGTTGCTAGTATATATAAGGGAGATGTGGAGGATTCGCCACCTTACACTCCCGAAAGCGATGAGCTAGTGGAGGTATTAACAAGAGCTGTAGAAAAACTCAGCATTGTATGGCCAGTGACTAGACAGGAGTCTGTTTCTAAATTAAAATTAGATGAGAGATTTTCGCCGTCACGAGTGCAACCTCCACGCCGGTGCGTGCCGTTTTTTTTTTTCCCGATCTCCACACTGAGGTGTCGAAATCGTGGGAAAAACCGGTGTCATATAGAGAAAATGTTTAGTCCCCAGACTTCAACATATTTAAATATGGTGGGGGATAGATCATATGGTTGTTCGGCTATGCCTCGCGTGGTAGAGACGCTTGCGAGTTTTCTCTCCCTCGAGGCTGCGTCATCTGTTAAGGCACCGGCATTAACCACCAAGCCTCTTATGAATATTTCGTTTTTTGTGGGTAAAGCGTATTCGGCAGCAGGTCATGTCTGCGTACTATGTCTGTTATGAAGAGAAAAAAAAAACGGGCATACCAGGCTGACCTGCTGAGGGACGTGAGTGAGAGTGAGGAGGTCAGTGCTGACGTGGTTCGCGAACTGCGTCAGGCGGCTGATTTTTCCCTGCGTGGCCGTAGAAAGACATCTGTGGTTAAATCAGACAAATATAAAAGGGAAAGGAAAAGCTTTCCTTTTAGACACTCCTCTCTCCCCCCTGGGTTTATTTGGCGATGCTGTAAATTCTGTCATCAATAAATTCCAGGAGAAGGAAAAGCAAATAACAGCTTTTAACAAATTTCTCCCTTTTAAAAATTCATGTCCCTGGGACTGCTTGGCGGGAGCAGCCCCGGCCGTCTGCGAGCTCATCACATAGGGCGCTGAAGCAGAGTGTCGCGTCTCGTGCTCCCCCTGCTGGACAGTGGGCTCAGCCACGGCACTCTCAGCCGAAATCTCCCAGTAATAGAACTGATCTGAGGACAGTTATATTAGCTGAGAAGGCTTCGGCTGAGAAGAAGTCCTGGCGCCACGGCGCGCAGGACACTGAGGGTGGTTCCCGCCGAGGCGGAAAGGTGTTCACCTCTTTCTACGGTGCCCATTCCTCCTCGGTGCCCTCAGGGGCCCGTTCTGCCAACCCCGCCTTAATGCCGGGGCGCAGACGGTCCCAGCGAGCGATTTCCCGAGGGACGCTCGCTCCCTCTGAGGAGGGTTTCAGAGCGGTTAAACCAGTTTTTCCCTGCCGGTGTGCCGTTACAGGGCGCTGCGTTTGCTGCTCAAGTTACAACAGAGGCCAGTCTCGAGAGACTGGTACCCTTAGTAGAATTTCTGGCAGAGGGGAAAAGCCTTCCAAAAATATCTCATTGGGTCCTGCAGACAATAGAAAAGGATTATGCTATCCAATTCCGGTGTCATCCACCAAGATTCAGAGGGGTTCTGCCTACAGTGGTGGGCTCCGAGCAGGCTCTGGTTATGGAACAAAAGGTGAAAGCACTCCTTCAAAAGGAGGCTATAGAACGGGTTCCTCCTCCCAGTGTGGAGTCAGGCTATTACGGCCGATATTTCATCGTTCCAAAGTAGGATGGGGGGTTGCGTCCAATTTTAGACCTGCGCCTATTGAATCGCTCGGTAGGGAAGCCAAAATTCAGGTTGCTCTCTATCAAGCAGATCGTGTCACAGATCAGATCCGAGGACTGGTCTGTCACGATAGATCTAAGGGACGCGTACTTCCACATTTCCATCCTTCCACAACACAGGAAGTTCCTGAGGTTCGCCTTCGGGGGCGAGGTGTACCAGCACAGGGTTCTTCCGTTTGACCTAGCTTTATCTCCCCGCACTTTCACGATGGTGGTTCGGCATCGAGATGTCGTTCTCGTTCATATCAGGAAGTTGGGGTTGAGGCTGAACGCAAAGAAAAGTGTATTATCTCCTTCTCAGAAGACCACTTTTCTGGGTGTCGTTTGGGTTTCGGTTTCGATGCAGGCGCGACTCGCTCCGACCCGCATCGCTTCGATTCTCTCAGCTGTGAAACAAGTAAAGCTAGGCCAGCTACTTACTGTAATACAGTTTTAGAGACTGTCGGGTCTGATGGCAGCAGCGTCCAACGTTATACCTTGCGGCCTGTTGTACATGAGACCGCTACAGTGGGGGCTCAGGACCAAGGGGTTCTCCTCAAGGGGAAATCCGCTCCGCACGGTCAAAGTCACGCGGCGCTGCCTTCGTGCTCTGGTCATGTGGAAAGAAACTTGGTTCCTGTTCAAAGGTCCTGTGCTGGGTCGCGTGGCGCTAATGGCGGATGCTTCCCTCACAGGGTGGGGGGCGGTCACGAGTGGTCGTCCAGCCCAAGGTCTGTCGCAGGACCATCATCTATCATGGCTTATAAATTGTCTAGAGATGTTGGCGGTGTTCCAGGCTCTGAAACACTTCCTAGCAGACCTGAGAGGTCATCATGTGTTAGTTCAGTCAGACAACACGTCGGTGGTCTCTTATATAAATCATCAGGGGAGCCTGCGGTTTCGCCGGCTTTACAAGTTGGCCCGTCAGATCCTCCTGTGGTCCCAAGGGAGGTTACTATCTCTGACAGCAATGTATCTTCCTGGGTATTTGAATGTGGTAGCAGTCTCCCTGTCGAGGCAGGGGCCGAGGCCGGGGGGTTGGAGTCTCCACCCCAAGGTGGTGGAGCTCCTTTGGTGAGTTTCGGTCGCGCCGAGGTGGACCTATTCACTTCCAAGGTGACCACGCACTGTCATCTGTGGTTTTCCATCAGCCATCCAGCCCCTCTGAGGTTGGACGCTATGGGGCAGCCGTGGCCGAGGTCACGTCTGTTCACCTTTTCCCCGATTGCTCTGCTACCTGGAGTTCTGGAGAGGGTTCGCCGGGACGGGGTCAGCCTACTACATAGTAGCCCCGTTCTGGCCGGCCCGAGTATGGTTTGCGGACCTGATTTCTCTCCTGGACGGTTCTCCTTTGGAGCTCCCGGTCAGGAGGGATCTACTCTCTCAGGCGGGCAGCATGATATTTCACCCCCGCCCAGTACTGTGGGCTTGGCCTCCGAGGGGGCCCAGCTCATGAACTCTGGTCTCTCAACCGAGGTTGTGGAGACCATTCTTCACTCCAGAGCTCCATCCGCGAGGAAGCTTTAGGCCTTGAAGTGAAAACTTTTCACTTCTTGGTGTGGAGAACACCTGCAGGACCCGGTTAACGGCCCAGTGGGTGCAGTGCTGGATTTCCTGCAGGAGCGCTTCTCCACAGGGCTATCCCCCTCCACACTAAAGGTGTATGTGGCGGCACTGGCTGCTCACCACGTCCCTTTCAGTGGAGTTTCTCTGGGGAGACACCCGCTTATAACTCGTTTCCTTCGTGGCACATTGAGGCTGAGGCCAGCAGTTCGTACGAGGGTGCCGGCCTGGGATCTGGCCATCGTATTAGAAGGTCTTTCCCAAGCTCCTCTTGAACCTATCGAAGAAGTTCCTGAGAAGTTTCTCACGTTTAAGACTATCTTTCTTCTTGCTATCTCCTCACTAAAGAGAATCGGTGATTTGCAGGCTCTGTCGGTTTCACCCTTGTGCCTGGAATTTCGCCTGGCATGGTTCAGGCTCTTTGACCTACAGTTCTGCAGGCCTTCTGTCCTCCTTCATTTCTGTCGTCTGACCAGGAGAAACTTAATTTACTCTGCCCTGTTAGGGCGTTAGACTCCTATATCCACAGAACTGCCCTGTGGAGGAAGTCAGAACAACTATTTGCGTGTTTTGGGCCACCCAAGAAGGGGCGTCCCGTGTCTAAACAGAGAATAAGCAAGTGTGTGGTCGAGGCTATCTCACTTGCCTATGAGTCGGCTGGTCAGCCTTCACCTTGGCTGTACGAGCCCACTCTATCAGGAGTATGGCGGCTTCTAAAGCCTTATTGTCAGGAGTTTCCCTCAGTGACGTTTGTGATGCGGCTGGATGGTCTTCACCGCATACTTTCATTAAGATCTATGACCTAGACTTAATTCCTTCCCCTGGGGCACAGGTGCTCTCGCCCTCTGTGCGCTAGTTCTCACATGGCGGTCACTTGGTCCTATGGCGACGCGGGTATTAGCGTTCCCACAGCTTGACGCAGCTCGAGTTCCCTTGAAAGGGAACGTCTCGGTTACGTATGTAACCTTAGTTCCCTGATAGGGAACGAGACGCTGCGTCATCCCACCATACTCCCGGCATTCCCGCTAGCGCTTCCTTCAGGCTATCAGAAGCTATTGCGCTTGTGTTTATGGGGTGCTTTATAGTTTCCTGGTCGATGACGTCACCCGCCTATGACGTTCCATCTCTCCATTGGGCTGATTCCATACGTGCTTCAGGACGCACAACGCAGAGGCGTTCCCACAGCTTGACGCAACGTCTCGTTCCCTATCAGGGAACTAAGGTTACATACGTAACCGAGACGTTTTTCTTTCATGGACTTTTCGATTGTATTCATTAGTTCCTGTTTCCCTTTGTTTGGTTTTCCGCTAATAATGAGTTGCTATGGAGATTCATTAATCACCACAGGTGTTCCTCCTCAATTACCATTGTTTTCCTTTGTATATAAGTTGCTGTGTTTCAGTTCTCTTGGTCAGTTCTCATCAACACACACGCTGAGTTTGTTTATTTTTGCCTTTGTTAATAAAGCCTGTTTATTATAGGTTTAACTAGGCTTAAGCGTGACAGTGCTGTATGGACAAATAAGTTTGGTACATTGTGCAACTATTGCAAAAAAAACATCTTGAATTTAATGTTACATTTTGATATGTTTTTTGTTTTATATATACTAAGCATTGACATTACAATAACACATATTCACCTAACAGATGTATAATTATGTGCAGTTCATTCAGCATATTTAGTTTAATACTATAAAATAAAACATTCAACATTGCTTTATAATATTCTAACACTTGTAATGTTATATTAATTCATGTAACCTAAAACATACGTATTAAACTGATAGGAAATATCAGAAAATTCATTCTGCAATGAATTTGTAAGAATATAATATTTTCAGGTAAAAATGAATTACTCATTACGCAAAAAAAGTTATTTATTTCAAAACAATATCTTGTGGCCATAGAGTTATCACATTATCACATACTTTTCTTCATTATGATGTATTGAGAATTTAAAGAATGTTTTCCAGTCATATCAATGAGGCCTGAATCTCTTATGTAGAAAGGGCAAATAAAAAAAAATAAAAAAAAATGCTTTAACTGACTAATTTCTCTTGGGGTTACCAGAGGACCTTAAAGAGGGCAAGTAATTGTTTTGGTGTTTTGATATTAGCCACACCCTCTTATGTTTTACAGTAAAGAATTACAACATACAACAGTATTGGATGGTGAGTATAAAACAAGGATTAATACTCACATCACAATTAGAATGGTCACTTAACTAGAAGGAGAAATGAATTTTCATCTTTTACTGACAATGACACTACTGCATATTATCAGGCTTTGCCCTGCTGTGTGTGGGGTTAATTTAGGCACATGCATCCTCCAAGGTGACCCTCAGTCCCCTGCTCTCTTCAAGGATGGAGACTTCATCATTGGAGGGGCTTTCACCATTCATTACTATGTTAGGACAGAGAAAAACACCTTTACTAGACGGCCACAACCACTAGAGTGCAGTGGCAGGTTAGAATTTCATTCTAAATTAAATCCAGTCCTTAACAACGTAGGGTAAATAGCTGATGATTGTCCTAAAATTATGTTCATAACTGTCTTTTTAAGTAAAATAAGTTAATAAGAAGCAAACAGGGTTAGGTGAGAGCTCTTTTTTTAATAGGAGGCTATGTGTGTTCTTCAACAGCATGGACTTCAGAGAGCTGCGCTTTGCTCGTGCCTTGCAGTTCACTATCCAAGAGATAAACAACAGCTCTGATCTCTTACCGGGCATCACATTAGGGTACCATATATATGACTCTTGTGCCTCTGTGCCAATGGCAATTAAAGTAGCGTTACAGCTTGCCAACGGACAAGATCTGGTATTTAATGACACTGATTCCTGTGCAAAATCAGCTGCAATTCCTGCATTAGTCGGAGATTCTGCTTCCACGCCGGCTATAAGCATTTCAAGACTTCTTGGTGCTTTTGGAATTCCACAGGTGATTGGACAATATAACAATTTCCTTGTCGTCTTATTAATTAAAAAAAAAATTGTCACAGTGTAAAAATTACTTGTAATTTTGACCATAGCACTGGTGAACATTTGTCACAACAGTTAGTAAATGTTAAGTATGTGATTCGAGTAATCAACATGTTCTAGGCTACTTAACATCCTTTCATGTTCACGATATAGTACTATTTGTCTTCACTCTGCACTTTAGGTGAGTCATTACGCAACATGCGCGTGTCTCAGTGACAAGCGGCAGTATCCTACTTTCTTCAGGACCATCCCCAGCGATCACCATCAAGCGGCCGCACTGGCACGGATGGTCAAGCACTTCGGATGGACGTGGATCGGGACTGTGTGCAGTGATTCAGACTACGGGAACAATGGCATGGCGTCATTCTTGAAAGCTGCGGAGAACGAGGGAATCTGTGTGGAGTATTCTGAGGCCTACTACAGGACCCAGCCACGCAGTAAACTGAAAAAAGTTGCTGATGTCATTCGCAGATCAACGGCTCGTGTAATAGTTGCCTTTGTGGCCGCAGGTGACATGAGATTTCTCTTAGAAGAGCTGAGTCAGCAGCCTCCTCCTCCTCCAATGCAGTGGATTGGCAGCGAGGCGTGGGTTACAGATCCACAAATGCTGCGGTTTAATTTATGTATCGGTGCTGTGGGTGTTGCAATCCCGCGTTCTGCAATCCCAGGATTTCGTAATTTTTTACTTGACCTGTCTCCAGAGCAGGCGCTGAAATTTCCCCTGCTGACAGAATTCTGGGAAAGCTCATTTAGCTGTAGTCTAAAACGGCAGACAGGTTCTTCTACTGGTATGCCAGCATGTAATGGCACAGAGAACCTGCACGCATTACAAAACCCGTACACAGACACGTCCCAGTTACGCGTCACTAACATGGTGTACAAAGCCGCATATGCTATAGCTCATGCTATCCATGGCATTGTTTGTAACGAAAACCAATGTGACAAAAACATCAAATTTGAGCCCCGACAGGTAGGCCTAAGTTTTCTCGTCTTGGAATATATACATATATATATATATATATATATATATATATATATATATATATATATATATATATATATATATATATATATATATATATTATAATGCATTTAAAATTCTACAGTATTCCTTTACTTTTTTGTAGACCTACTATAAAATATAGGCTATATTCAACCACACCTATTTCAGTACTGATTATTCAGCAAATAATTGTAAAAACACTTTTTGATTTTATTTTTTTCATCATGCAGGTTTTTGATCAACTCAAGCAAGTGAATTTTACTAAAAATAATTATTCTGTTTCATTCGATACCAATGGAGACCCCGTGGCCACCTATGAACTTGTGAACTGGCAGCTTCAGGGAGACGGTTCAATTGATTTTGTTACAGTGGGTCAATATGATGCATCCCAGCCTAAAGGCAAAGAATTCAGTCTGAACAGAGTCATAATTTGGTTTGATGACAGTGAAAAGGTAAGCAAATGTGTTGTTCTATTCTCTCTGGTTGTAACTATTTATGAATGTTATAAAGTACCCCTGGATTTTTTTTTTAAACATAACCATATAAACACACATTCTTTATTTATGTCATACACTTCAATTAAATAAATTGAACAAAACAAACCTCTTCATATTTGCTTAGCATTCAACAACACTCTTCATTTATTCACTTGCAGAGCATTTTTGCCCAAAGCCTTTAATTTCTGACTCTGCTACTGTGTCTCCTGCAGGTGCCTGTGTCTGTGTGCAGTGAGAGCTGTCCTCCAGGTTCTAGGAAGGCTGTGCAAAAAGGAAGACCTGTCTGCTGTCATGACTGCATTAACTGTGCTGATGGAGAGATCAGCAATGAGACAGGTGCTTTGTCAGGATATTCTTATACAATATACAGTTTAATTGTAATATTAGACAATTTTTAAGGGAGAATTTTCCATACACACTGAAAGCATGTGACAGTACTTAAATTATTAATATATAGTGGTGGCCAAAATTATTAGAACGGTAAGATTGTTTAATGTTTTAAAAGAAGTCCCTTCTGCTCATCAAGGCTTCATTTATTTGATCCAAAATACAGCAAAAACAGTAATACTGTAAGATATTTGTACAATTTAAATTTTAAATGCAATTTATTTCTGTGTTGGTAAAGCTGAGTTTTCAGCATCATTACTCCAGTCTTCAGTGTCACATTCTAAATCACATTAGAAATCATTCTAATATGATGATTTGATGCTCAAGAAACATTTATTATTATTATTATTATTATCAATGTTGAAGACAATTTTGTTTCAGGATTATTTGATGAATAGAAAGTTCAAAAGAACAGCATTTATCCAAAATAGAAAGCTTTTGTAACATTATCACTACTGTTCAAAAGTTTGGGGTCAGTTAGGGTTAGTGTGGAGAAAGGTTAGGGTAAGAAATTAATAATTTTATTCAGCAAGGATGCAGTAAATTGATCAAAGTGACAGTATATAGACATTTATTATGTTGCAAAAGCTTTCTATTTCTGATAAATGCTGTTATTTTGAACTTTCTATTCATCAAAGAATCCTGAAAAGAAATTGTACACAACTGCTTTCAACATTGATAATAATAATAAATGTTTCTTGAGCAGCAAAGCGGCATATTGGAATGATTTCTGAAGGATCATGTGACCTGAATACTGAATCTGAATACTGGAGTAATGATGCTGAAAATTCAGCTTTGATCACAGGAATAAATTAAATTTTAAAATATAAATAACAGATATTTTAAATTGTAAAAATATTTCACAATATTACTGTTTTTGCTGTATTTTGGATCAAATAAATAAAATAAAAAAGAACAGTCCTAAACAGTCAAATACACACAAAATAACTTGGTCTTGACGAGTATTTACGCAAACACAGCCAGTTAAGTTTTAAGTGAACGTAAACAGTTGAGAAAGAAAACCACTAGCCACAGTAGCTGGTGAGGTTAATGTCAAGCCCTGTGTATATATTTTTCAAGGTAGAAAGTACTTTTTTCAAATTATTTATTTCATAAATATCTTCACATTTTTGAGCAACTGAATTACATTTTTTTTATCTTGCCTTTCATAAAAAAGTCAAATTATCTGATATTTTAAAGGACATATTGACCTTGACACCAGTGGCGGCTGGTGATAATTATTTTTGGGGGGGCGGGGCGAAAATAAATACAAATAAATTTCAGATAGCTGTTAGGTCTCTTACCCCCGTTATTGTCCACAAAACTTCAGTGCCGACACGTTTCTCATAACACGCGTGGGTGAAGCTCCGGGTGAAGCTCGTCGGATTTGTAAATCGGGTTGGTCCGGTCCGAGATCCTTTATCCTTTTTTTTTCTTCCAGCGAACGCCTTGTGAAAGGGTTTTTTTGTAAATCAATGACAGAATTTGGTTTAACTGCTGCCATTATCTCTACGAAAGTGATCAGCCTAGCAAGGTTTTGGCAGAGTCGCCTGCGCACTCACAGTAGTGGCCAAGAGCGTAAAGTTGAATGACAGGTGACGAGAACCAATCAGGTTGGATAAAATAACATGTATCAAATTCTGATTCGCCAGGGACGCAGCAACCTGTGCCCGGAGGAGGATCTTAAAGAAACCAATTAGAGACCAGCTTCAGGTCACATGAAACCGCATGAATATTGAAAAACATAGAAAATAGTTAGCCGCTTAAAGACAGTTTTTATTAAATGTTGAGGCTCTTATTACCAGCCTGCACATCGTATGAGTAAACTATTTTATTTTTTATTTTTATTTAATTTTTATATAATTTTTGCATACATGTATATTTCTGGAATGTTGATGGGGGCGGCGCCCCAGCGCCCTCTATTGACGAGCCGCCACTGCTTGACACACAGCTATGAGAGGCCTTTTTTATGATGGAATTTCCTAAATTATGTTTTTTTTTCTGTATGCTTCTGCATGTTTACTACTTTACATTAACTACTTCAATTTAGTAGACATGTTTCACACCCCCCCCCCCCTTTTTTTTTTCAAATACCACTGTAACAAGGTTAGATGTTACGGGAAGAAGGAGGCTGGAAACGGCGAACAATCAAACAATTTAATCACAAAATAAAACAAATACAAAAACTAAAGTAAAGTCCCTCACAGTCGGCTCCCGCCACACATAATAAAACAAAACATCAAATAAAATCCAGGCCTGACCTCTCTTGATCTCCACTGTCGTCACTCCTTCTTTTAGGCTTCCGCTCCTCCGTGAGAGATATGAGATCGGTGCATCGCGCAGGTGTCGCTCATCAGTAATCACGCCACCGGCCTTGTGCCGCTCTCTCAAGGCCCTCAACCTCGTCCTGCTCGCTATATACCACCATCGCCCCTCGCAGGCCGGGGGGTACCCACAAGACTGCGCTCTAATCCCCCCGCACGGCTGCATTACCTGGGGGTATGGACAGACGAGGCGAGAGAAAAGGAGACGGAAGCATGAGGAGCGACAGAGACAGAGACAAATAAATAAAAATCTTTGTCCGGTTCCCACAACGCACTGCCATCTGGTCCTCCACCAGCTGGGCGATCTTCTCCGTGGTACCTGGCGGTGGCGCTGGATAGCCCTTGGTGGACGGCTCGACACTCCTCCGCCGCCTGGTGGACGGCGACGGCTCCTCCGGGTTCGGCCATACGGCAGGAGTCCCCCGTTCCCTGTTCCTTCCCATCAAGGCGGATGGCAGCAGGCTCCGGCATGGCGAACGGCGCCGACTCCTCTGCTCTCTCACGGACAGCAGCCGCCCCTCCAGCACCCAGGCGGCCGGCAGCTTGCTCGACTGTCCCCCCGGCAACTCACTCCAGCGCACCGTCTCAAGCGTCCATGGGTACGGACTCTGCTCACCATGCTCGATGGCACCCCGGATTCCCCACAGTGGCGAGGGCTCTCTGACAGCACGTTCCTCCTTCCCGGATTTCGGCACCAGTGTAACGTATTTTAGATGTTATGGGAAAAGGGAGGCGGGAACCGGCGTACATTTAAACAATTTTATTATCAAACATAAAACAAATACAAAATGAAAGTAAAGACGGCAATCCCTCACAGTCGACTGCCGCCACACATAATAAAAGAAAACATCAAATAAAATCCAGGCCTGGCCTCTCTCGATCTAAACTGTTGTCGCTCTTCCTTTTATGCTTCCGCTCCTCCGTGAGAGATACGAGACCGGTGCGTTGCGCAAGTGTCGCTAATCAGTAATCACGCCACCGGCCTCGTGCCGCTCTCTCACGGCCCTCTGCCTCATCCTGCTCGCCACAACCACTAAGTAGTGAAGCAGTTTTGGTAAAAATATTTTAATAGCAATATTTTAATAAACTACTTCCAATAATTTATTTATTTTAATGAGTCTTTTTGAAATTAATATAATTTTTTGTATGAATTGCATTTTTATATATTTTAAATAACATATAAGAAATAAATTAGCATCATGTTATTGATCCCCTCATTTGGTCAATCTAAAACAGTAGTCTGACATCATATATGTCTAAATTTTGTTTCTGTGATTCACAAATGGCTGTTAAGCACTGATTTCTTCATCTTCCAGATTCTTTAGAATGTCACAAATGCCTGCCCGAGAACTGGCCCAATAATGAGAAGGACAAGTGCCTTATTAAACCAGTGGAGTTTCTTTCCTGGAATGAGATCCTTGGGATTGTCCTAGCTGTTTTCTCTGTTGCTGGCTCTTTAGTGGCTTTGAGCATTACTCTAGTCTTCTACAAAAACAGGGCCTCTCCAATAGTAAGAGCCAACAACTCAGAGTTGAGCTTTCTACTGCTCTTCTCATTGACTCTGTGTTTCCTCTGTTCACTTACTTTCATTGGTCGGCCCACTGAGTGGTCCTGTATGTTGCGTCACACAGCATTCGGGATCATATTTGTCCTCTGTATCTCATGTGTTCTCGGAAAAACAATAGTGGTGTTAATGGCTTTCAAGGCTACACTTCCTGGAAGTAATGTCATGAAATGGTTTGGGCCTGCACAACAGAGACTCAGTGTTTTTGGTTTCACTCTTGTACAGATCCTTATATGTGTGCTTTGGTTAAAAATATCCCCACCTTTTCCCTACAATAATATGCAACACTACAAAGAAAAGATCATTCTAGAATGCAGTTTAGGATCAGCTATTGGTTTCTGGGCTGTACTGGGTTATATTGGCCTCCTAGCTTTCCTTTGCTTTATTTTAGCTTTTCTGGCCCGCAAGCTCCCTGATAACTTCAATGAGGCTAAATTCATCACATTCAGTATGCTCATATTCTGTGCTGTTTGGATCACCTTTATTCCAGCTTATGTTAGCTCTCCAGGGAAATTTACTGTAGCTGTGGAGATATTTGCCATTTTAGCTTCAAGCTTTGGTCTGATTCTCTGTGTTTTTGCTCCTAAGTGTTTTATTATTGTCTTTAGGCCAGAGCAGAATACCAAAAAACATTTAATGGGTAAAGTGCCATCAAAATCTATTTGAGACACAACTATTTTTACATGTTTGCGCTAAATGTGCAAATATGTAATGTATATTGTACGATGGTTGCAAAAAAGAAAAATATTAATTTGAAAATCACAATAAATATGCTTTGGTATAGTTGTATACTTACACATGTTGGCCAAACAGATGGTGTGCAGTTAGGGTGACCACCATCAAACAAACCCAATGTGGGACATGTTACCAACACTAAAACATAACTTGAAACTTATATAATGTCTATTTAACTGCATTTCAGCTGATAAAATACTTTGTTATTTAGTCCCTTCCAGACAACAAAATTACATCACAATGTAACATAACATGTCTTTATTTTACATGTCATTTAAATTCAACATCACTGAGCAAGGCAGCAGGCATCATGCAGATAACTATTTTGAAACAGTTCTGACCAAGTCCAACTAAAATCCAACAAAATAAATAATGAACAAATAAAATATAAAACAATGTAGGGTATGGACCACTCAGACACACACTAATTATTCATTATATACAAAGGTTTATGAAACTCCAAAACTAACAGCCCAAATGAACGAACTCAAGGGCAGAAACAGTGTCATGTTACAGGGCATGATAAGGAGATTTTACGACCTCCGAGGAATGTGGCCACATGCACAAGAGAGAGATACAATGGGAACACAGAAACCCTGTTTAAAACAGACTTTGCTGCATTAATCATAGACTAACTGATCTATAAATGAACATGCATAAAACTGTGATGACTATTGTGACTATTATGTGACTGTGTGACTATTATGTATCGTATGTACCCTGGTATACCACCAACTAACGATCAATGTAACCTCACCTGTATCATGCCTCCTACCTAAATAATCCTCATTTAATGACTCACACTTTGATCTACATCACCTTCTTCTAGAATGCAGTGTGGATGTGTTATAGCTATCTGAGCATTAATGAAGGTATAACCATGCTTGAGACAAAGACTAGTAAATCAACTAAGAGCCACTTTCCCTCTCTGACATGTCACCGATCTTATTGGTCGAGTTCAACCCTTGGGGGTGGATCCTTTCCAGCCTTTATTAGAGACAGTCCACATGTGACCTCCCTCTCTTAGTTCTTTCATCCAGTCGCAACACTGTTCTGGTGATACTGGGGAGCCCCCTCCCCCTCCACGGGGGCCCCAGGGCCCAGCAGGCCTCGATCCAACCAGACATGGGCTTAGGCAGGAGAGAGAAGACTCTCTCACAAAGAACCAAGGACAAAGACCAAAAGACTCCAACCAACAACGACTCCAATCACCCACTCTTCCGACTTCCTCACTTCTCCTGGGTGCTCGGCGTGGCCTCAACAGGGCCCCAGGGCCTGACCAAACCAGCCATGCATTCCTGGAGAAAGAGAACTCTCAACCAACTTCCACTTGACACTGCCGGAACCATCAACGACTTAAATTTTCAACAACTTCAAGAATTGTTCCCACTAAAAATGCAAGTATTCAATTCAATGAAATGTGAAAATGAAATTCTGATGGTTCTTCTCATAGTCCCTTTTTCCGGTTTCCAATTTAATCCTATCACTAACCTATTTCTGTATTTCTATATATATGTGTGTTTAATTTATTCATGTTTATGATTTAGTTAATAAAACTTATGCACTTTATGTATTTGGTTCTGATTTGCTTGCAATACGAGGTCCCTTTACGGTTTTTGTTCTTGCTACATGCTCAAAACGCTGTACATACTAAGAAATAATTATTCTTCTGTGGCCAGGGAAGATACCCTTTTCTTAGAATAAATTAATAATCAAAAGAGTTCGTTGGACGAACTGATTAATTGATTGTAATATTAATTTAGCCATGTCAAGTTAATCCAATTAACTGACCCAAATATTCATAATTAATCATAACAAGTTATTATTGATTATTAATATTTCATATAGCTAAGCTCCTTACAACAACATGAAATTAGTTCATTGACAGTCTTATATATTAAGAATATATTACACCAAAAACTTTCATATTTTTAGAAAGGATGTGAATTAAAACAACCACAGCAGGCAACAAGTTGATAAATTCTGTTAATTTAAAATTTTAATTTACCAAATTATCCATTTGTTTTCTGACAGGGAACACATGGAACGAATCACCACTCCACATTTTGATTGACAGCGTCACACCCTACTAGTGACTGTGTTTACTCCTTTCTTTTCAACCATTGGATAGGATTTTAAAAATGGCTGTTGTATTTGTACTTCTGACGAAGCACTGTTAAATATAGGTGAAAAACTATGGTGCAAAAATAATAAATAAAATGCTTTCTTAAAAAGGCAAAATAACACATGCACGTTTTTTTTAATATGATAATTAAAAGCATGACTGATTAAAATGCTTGACATTTTCTCAATATGCGACGTGGGGGACAATGGGTGAAAATGATGTACGGTACAACGCAAAGCGGGACGGGTGGTCACCCTATGTGCAGTACATTCACAACTTGTGTAGTTCATTAATGCTGCTATATTTTAGCATGTTTCTGTAGTTCAGATGTAAAAATAAAAACTTTTTTTCTCTTCACATTTAACATTGCTTAATATTTCACGGCTACCCATTCTTACTCCTAAGAGCTCTGTGCATCACTATACAGCAGGGGTTGGCAACCTATGGCAGTGTTTCTCAACCAGTGTGTCTCAAGCAAATGTCGGTCACAAGACCATTTTGAGTGGGTTTCAACAAATCACATGAGAATAGGAAAGATATGATCATATTTACAACACTTTGGGCTAGCCATGATTTAACCTCCTCTAAGCATCGCAGAAAAGATGTAATCGCTACAGGGTTGTTTCTTTTGATTGGTATATAAATTTGAGTGTCATCCGTATAAAAATGAAAAGACACACCATGTTTCCTTAGAATAGAGCCCAGATGTAGCATGTAGAGAGAAAATAGAGAGGGAGCCAAAATAGAGCAATATGGAAGGTCAGAGGTGCCATGGAGGAGGTGAAATGACCCATCTTTACTAAAAACTTTCTGTCAGTCTGGTGAGACCATTTCAGAACGGTAGCTTTTAGACCCACCCAAGACTCTAGTTAAAAGTGCAAGGTGGTAAATAGTATCAGAAGCAGCCGAAAGATCTAAAAGAATCAGAACCACAGTATCTCCGGAATCAGTAGAGAGATAAATATCGTTTAACACTCTCAGGAGGGCGGACTCAATGCTGTGAGCAGACCTAAAACCAGATAGAAACCCTCATAGATACAATTATTAACAAAAAATGTTGATCCAGCAAAATTTTCTCCAATAGCTTAGAAATTAAAGGTAAAACAGAAATAGGCAGAACATTTTCTAAAACATATATATATATAGAGAGAGAGACCATTTCAAGGACGTAAACAATAACAAATGCGTTGGAATGCTACTGCTCATGTCTGGCCCTGAAGCACTTCCGGTGTCGCCATTTTTAAACCACAGAGCTGTCAAAGCAAAATGACTAGCACATACTTTTTAAGTCTAGCTAAAACAGAACAGTTAAGATATAAAAAAAAAAAATCAAATAGGCGATAGTGTGGAATTACCGGACCCTTTAAATCAGATGCTGAGGCGATAACTATTCACTCAGAACGTAAAACATTTACCTGATGTGTCGTATCCAGACGTGTACCATTATCTGGTTGAGACCGAGTGTGTCTACACGAGAGAAGTGGTCAAGGCATATCGTAGCCTAGATGCTTACAACTACTTCCTTAGTGGAAAAGTTGGAAACATTTGTTCCTACAATGTGGACGATGTTTGTCTTGTATTTGGTGAAGTTGGAGCAAATCAGACATTGTCAAAAACTTACTCTGCGTGGTTCGTTGCTAAGGTGACCGGGGAGGTTATTAGTGGGCATTGCACTTGCATGGCTGGGTAAATATGTCTATTAAAATAATAAATCACATTGCTAATCCTCTAGTAAACAAATTGTTGTGTTCTATTATTACCTATTGCATAATTAATTATTTCATACGTTTGGAAATATTTGTGGTTAGGTTAGGTGAAGTGTGTAGCCATGTTGCTGCGATCCTGGTTGCTGTGGAACAGTGTGTTAGAGAAGGTTTGAATGCTCCATCTGTGACATCTGAGCCCTGCATGTGGTCACGAATAAACAAGAAGGTGCATGCAATTCAATTCTGGCTAACGTGTTTTTTTTTTTTGTTGTTGTTGTTCTAATTCATATTAAATTAAAATTCTAATTCTAATCACATCCCTTATGAAAATTAACTATGGTTTTACTGCAAATAGAAAACATGGTTATTGTAGTTAAACCATGGTAACCACAAAATTAACCATAGTTTTGCAACACTAACTATGGCATTTATAATAAAACGTCTCTGGTTACGTATGTAACCCTAGTTCCCTGAAGGGAACGAGACGCAGCGTGAAAACGCTGTGGGAACGCCCCTGCGTGAGTGCGTCATGAAGCACGTATGAAATCAGTCCAATGGCGGGACGGAACGTCACAGGCGGGTGATGTCATCGACCAGGAAACTATATAAGCACCCCAAAACACAAGCGCATCAGCTTCTGATAAGACTGAAGCAAGTGCTCACGGGCATGCTGGGAGTATGGCACAGACACGCAGCGTCTCGTTCCCTTCAGGGAACTAGGGTTACATACGTAACCAGAGACGTTCCCTTTCAGGGAACTCGAGCTGTGTGAAAACGCTGTGGGAACGCTAATACCAACGTCGCCATACGAGCAAGTGTCTGTCGTGTGTAGTCAAGGCGCACATTCGGACGAAAGCACCTGCGCCCCTGGAGTGGAGCTGAAGTCAAGATGGTAAAACTTTACGAATGTGTGTGGTGAGGACCAGCCTGCCGCATCGCAAACGTCCTGAATTGATACTCCTGACAAAATAGCCTTAGAGGCAGCCATACTCCTAGTAGAGTGAGCTCGTACAGCCAAGGGTGAAGGCTGACCAGCCGACTCGTAAGCAAGTGAGATGGCCTCGACCACCCACTTGCTCATCCTCTGCTTAGACGCAGGACACCCCTTTTTGGGTGGTCCAAAGCAAACAAACAACTGTTCAGATTTCCTCCACAGGGCAGCTCTGTGGACATAAGCATCTAAAGCCCTAACTGGGCAGAGCAGATTAAGCTTCTCCTGGTCCGACGTCAGAAAAGGAGGAGGACAGAAAGCTTGCAGTACAATAGGCCTAACAGTATTAGTTGGGACCTTAGGAACATAGCCCGGTCTAGGAAGGAGAAAGGCCTTTACCATGCCGGGCGAGAATTCCAAGCACGAGGGAGAGACCGATAGAGCTTGAATATCTCCTATTCTTTTTAATGAAGAGATAGCAAGAAGAAAGATAGTTTTTAGAGTAATGAATTTCTCAGAAACTTCTTCAATGGGCTCGAACGGTGCTAGAGAGAGACCTTCTAGAACAACCGCAAGGTCCCAGGTCGGCACCCTCGTGCGAACTGCTGGCCTCAGCCTCAAAGTGCCACGAAGGAAACGAGTTACAAGTGGGTGTCTCCTGAGAGAGGCTCCACTTAAAGGGACGTGGTAAGCAGATAAGGCCACCACGTACACCTTCAGTGTGGAGTGGGATAACCCTGTGGAGAAACGCTCCTGAAGGAATTCCAGCACTGCACCCACCGGGCAGTTAACTGGGTCCAACTGGTGTTCCCCACACCAAGAGGTGAACATCTTCCACCTCAAGGCATATAATTTCCTAGTGGCCGGAGCTCTGGAGTGGAGGATGGTCTCCACGACCTCAGTCGAGAGACCAGATTCTATGAGCTGGGCCCCCTCAGAGGCCAAGCCCACAACCTCCATAGTTCTGGGCGGGGGTGAAGGATCAGCCCACTCGCCTGAGAGAGAAGGTCCCTCCTGATCGGAATCTCCAGAGGAGAGCCGTCGAGGAGAGAAATTAGGTCCGCAAACCAAACTCGGGCCGGCCAGTACGGGGCTACCAACAGTAGACTGACCCCGTCCCGGCGAACCCTTTCCAGAACTCCTGGGAGCAGAGCATGACCGAAATGTTTCCATAGGAGCTCCACCACCTCGGGATGGAGTCTCCATTCCCCGGGCCTCGGCCCCTGCCTCGACAGGATGTCTGCCCCCTGATTTAAACACCCCGGAATATAAATTGCCCTCAATGAAATAAGCTTCCCCTGGGACCATAGAAGGATCTGGCGAGCCACCTTGTATAACGGGCGCGAACGCAGACCCCCCTGATGGTTTATATAAGAGACCACCGATGTGTTGACCTCTCAGAACATGATGACCTCTCAGGTCTGGGAGGAAGTGTTTCAGAACCTGAAACACCGCCAGCATTTCTAGGCAATTTATATGCCATTGAAGGTGATGGTCCTGCCACAGACCCTGAGCTGAGCGACCACTCATGATCGCCCCCCAGCCTGTGAGAGAGGTATCCGTCGTTAGTGTTACACGACGACACGGAGCCCCCAACACAGGCCCTTGGGACAGGAACCAAGGTTTTTTCCACATAGCCAGGGCGCGAAGACACCGTCGCGTGACCCTGATCATGCGGAGCGGGTTTCCCCTCGGGGAGAACCCCTTGGCCCTGAGCCACCACTGCAGCGGTCTCATGTACAGCAGGCCGCAAGGTATAATGTTGGACACTGCTGCCATCAGACCCAGAATTCTCTGATATTCTTTTACAGTAAGTGACTGGCCTAGCTTTGCCTGTTTGATGGCTAAGAGAATCGAAGCTATACGAGCAGGAGACAGACGTGCCTGCATCGTCGTCGAATCCCAAACCACACCCAGAAAAGTGGTCCTCTGTAATGGAGAAAGCACACTCTTCTTGCCGTTGAGCCTCAACCCCAACTTTTTGATATGGGCGAGCACGACATCTCGATGCCGAATCGCCTGATGCTCCGATTGAGCTAGAATCAACCAATCGTCGATATAATTTAAAATGCGGATGCCCTGGAGTCGCAGCGGAGCCAGAGCTGCATCCATGCATTTCGTTGAAAGTTGGTGGAGACAGTGCTAGGCCGAACGGAAGAACCCGATATTGGTACGCTTCGCCCCCGAAAGCGAACCTCAGGAACTTCCTGTGTTGAGGAAGGATGGAAATATGGAAGTATGCATCCTTTAGATCTATCGTGACAAACCAGTCCTCGGAACTGATCTGTGACACGATCTGCTTGAGAGTCAGCATTTTGAATGAATTGAGCTTCCCTACTGAGCGATTTAATAGGCGCAGATCTAAAATTGGACGTAACCCCCCATCCTTCTTTGGAACGATGAAATATCGGCTGTAATAACCCAACTCGCTGCTGGGAGGAAGAACTCGTTCTATAGCCCCCTTCAGCAGAAGAGTTTTCACCTCTTGTTCCATAACCAGAGCTTGCTCTGGGCCCACCACTGTGGGCAGAACCCCTCTGAAGCGAGGCGGGCGTGATCTGAACTGAATCGCGTACCCATACTCGATAGTCTGCAGGACCCATTGAGATACATTTGGAAGGCTTTTCCACTCTGCCAAAAATTCTACTAAGGGTACCAGTCTCTCAAAACTGGTCTCTGGCATATTTTGAGTGGCAGACACAGTGCCCTGTAACGGCGCACCGGCAGGGAACAACTGGTCTGACCGCTCTAAACCGCTCCTCAGAACGGGCGAGCGCCCCTCGGGAAAGCGCTCGCTGGGACCGTCTACGCCCCGGCACGCAGGCAGGGTTGGCAGAACGGGCCCCTGAGGGCACCGAGAGAGAACGGGCGCCGTGTACTGCGGCGAACACCTTCCGCTCTCGGTGGGGACCACCCTCATCATCCTGACGTTTGTGGCGTCAGGATTTCTTTTTGGACGAGGCCGACAATAACTGTCCTCAGATCAGCCTTGCCCCTGGAGGACCTCGTCTGAGAGCGCCGCGTCTCATCCCAGTTTTGCTGAGGAGGAGCACGAGACGCGACGCTCCGTTTTTGTTGCGCCCTGTGTGAGGAGCTACTCGACGGCCGGGGCTGCTCCTTTCGCCCAGCAGCCCCGGAGACATGGACACGGAGGGGGAGAATTTTCTGGAGCGCCGCCGCCTGCTTCTTTTCTTCCTGAAACCTCTCGACGACCGAATTCACTGAGTCGCCGAAGAGGCCAGCCGTCGAAAGCGGGGCGTCCAGAAGAAAAGATTTTTCTTTGTCTTTCATATCGGACCGATTTAACCATAGGTGCCTCTCCGTGGCAACCATGGCTGCCATAGATCGGCCCACTGATCTGGCCGTCTCCTTGGTGGCACGGAGAGAAAGATCAGCTGCCTGACGTAGTTCTCGAATCACGTCCGCACCAATTTCATCCCCCTCACTAATGTCTTTTAAAAGGTCTGCCTGATAGGCTTGCAAAATAGACATGGTATGCAAGCATGCTGCCGCTTGACCTGCCGCCGAGTAAGCTTTGCCCACCAAAGCCGAGGTATTTCTTAATGGCTTGGTGGGCAACGTCTTGAAGGATGATGCCGTGTCTGGAGATAAATGGCTCGCTAGTATTTCCTCAGCCTTAGGCATCGCCCCATAACCATAGCTCTTAGCCCCAGAAATATTCGAATAAACAGATGTCTGCTGACTAAATATTCTGGATGACACCGGTCTAGTCCATGACCTCGACACCTCGGTGTGGAGTTAAGGAAAGAACGGAAGACACCGGCGTGGAGGTGCAGCCCGAGAAGGCAGAAATCTCTCATCTAATTTACTTTTTGAACGAGACTCCTGTTTATCAGCTGGCCACTCAATGCTTAGTTTTTCTACAGCGCGAGTGAGCACCTCCATAAGCTCCTCACTAGCAGGAGACTGAAGTGACGAGTCCCCAGTCTCTGCTGTAACCACACTTTCAACATCCAATTCCTCAGAACTGGATAGTTGAAGTGATGGTGCCTCAGCCCGGGCGGAAGAAACCGCAGCGCGTGCTTCCAAACCCGGATCTGAGGCGCTGGATCTACCAGGTAAGGGCTGAGATAAGGCAGAGCCCGTCTCAATCCCCGTTGATAGATCCATTTGCGATCCCCACGATTGAAGCCTTCGCTGTGCCTCGGCAGCAGCGGGACCCGAACCGCGGGGAGCTCGCACCGAACCACTCTCCTCGAAGAGGGCTCGGCGGGAGCGGAGCGTTTTCATGGACAAACGCTCGCAATGCTCACAACCAGCTCCCTCGAGAGCTGACTGGGCATGCTGCACTCCCATACAAACAACACACAGATCGTGAGTGTCCCCACCCGTGATATAACGTGGGCAGGGATGAACACACTTTCTGAACTGCTGTTCGCTCACCATATTATATATATATATATCGTCTCTTTATAGTTTTTTTATATTTGAAAAACTCCTGCCTAGCAATTTCTAAGGACAGACAAAAACACTTGAGACACAGACTGATATATTCACACATAGAGCGCTTGCTGAAGACTCAGAAGCTGATGCGCTTGTGTTTTGGGGTGCTTATATAGTTTCCTGGTCGATGACGTCACCCGCCTGTGACGTTCCGTCTCGCCATTGGACTGATTTCATACGTGCTTCATGACGCACTCACTCAGGGGCGTTCCCACAGCGTTTTCACGCAGCTCGAGTTCCCTGAAAGGGAACTGTGGTTATACAAATGAGTATCAAAAAACGAAACAAAAACATGGTTACTATACTTTTACTTGGTTAATAACCATAGTTAATTTTCATAAGGGGTGTGTTGCTGCTTTTATATTAAAGTAGACACTCGCAGTAAATGTATAATCCCACTTTGTTTTAGATTGATCCAAAATCAGTAGCAGACATAGACTTTTCCAAGCCTGTCAGACAAAGAGCAATTCAGAGTAGGGAGCCCATCTTACCCACTGTAGTCACACCGGTCTCACCAAACATGCTTTTTAAGTCATTGAAGGTAAGGAATTTGCAGAAACCTGATGACAATATATGCAAAACACATGTTCCTATATGGTTTGCATGGATATATTCACATACATGAATACATATATGGATATAGTCACCATACCTGTATATACATGTATCTAACTATATCTGTGAAAAAAATAAAAAACATAAGAACACATTTCATGTTTTTCCATACACATACAGTAGATGTGTGTGTGTGCATTTGTATGGATTGAATCATCAAATAGGAACTTAAGGACAAAGCAGGTCATAGAAAAGTAGTTATGATTTTGACTAGTTACTAGATTGTTAATATTGTGTTACTCATTTGTTCCTGTGTAGTTATTCATTAATGAAGGAACCATATTCTAAAGTGTTACCAAATAATGTAAACCAAATGCAATACGGATATGTAACTATACCGTCATCAGTATATACATTCACTCATTTTATTATCTGTATTGTAGATTGTATTGTATTTTTATTATTTAGATAGACTGTATTTTATTATCTGTGAGATGTGCTACACAAATAAATATGACTATGACTATGACTTAACCCTTCGGAGTCTTGGGATATTTTGGCTGTTTTTGAGTACTTTTTATTTTTTTTATTTTGCGACATAAATTTTTTTTTTACCATACCAATGTTTGGTATCATCTCATTTCAGCACAACATCACCTATATGACCAGACAATTAGTTTTTCACTTTGATGTACTGTATGAACATACTGGACCCAAAATCACACAAAAAACACAAAATCCGAATAGAAAAATTATAGCTTTTTTACCACAAAAAACACAAACATGCTCAATGAAGCATTTTAAAAGCTTTAAAATGTAAACACAAGTTGTACATGTCAACATATACAGGTACAATTCAGATATAATCAAGCTATATACAAAAAAAAAAGATTTACAAAAAAAAGCGGGTGTAGCCATAGGCTTTCTTTTTTCTTTTTACCTTTGCCACTTTTTAAAAAAGTTTATGCACACAATTATACAGAGAGCTATATTTAAGGCCTTGCATTCCCAGAGTATGAGGGTTCCCAAATAGTGCAAATACAACATAAAAAAGGTAAAATTGAGATAAAATCAAACTATATACAACAAAAAGCAGGTGTGGCAATAGGCGTTTTTTTTTTCTTTTCTTTTTTGCTTAGAAACTCACAACAATTCATGTACAATTACACAGACAGCTAGATTACAGGGCTTTCATTCATTGAGTAAGAGGGGTTCCTAAATAGTGCAAATATACTATAAAAAAGGTGAATGAACACAAAATCAAACTATACATACTACTATTTACAACAAATATCAGGTGTTTTTTTGTTTTTTGTTTTTTTTTATCTGTGCCACTCCTCAAAACAGTTTCTGTCAACAATGAGACACAGGGCTACATCACAGGCCTTGCATTTCCATGGTGTGAGGTTCCTTTTCTTCTCCACTTGCTGGCAACGATGGCAGATCCTGCGGCCTTGTGTGGCTTTCTCTTTGACATCTGTAGCCACGCCAATGGCAACAGGAACATGGTCGGTGCTCCTCTGGATGTCAACTCCTGTCTTGTCCACTCCACACAGCTGGGACACCAGTTCTTCCAGGAAGTTCTTGTGTGTCATGTGCTGAACCTGTTGTGTGTGGCTTATCTCACAGTGTAGGATGTAGGCATTTGTTGTAGCAATGTCCACAAAGTGCAGAAACAGGGTACGGTACCAGTGAGCAGTTCTGCGATGGGTCGAGTAATACTGGAGAAGCTGGTCTGACAGGTCAACCCCTCCCATGTTCTTGTTGTAGGCAATGATGGGGGTAGGGCAGGGAATGTCTTTTACTGCCCAGTGTCCATCTCCACCCTTCACTCTCCTCTGGACAGCCTCACCAGAAAACGCTGGATGGATTGTGGAGCACAGCGACACCTCCCGTGTGTCCATCCACTTCACAAAGACCAGGGGGCCCTCTCTGATCCATCTTATGGTGCCTCTCTTGGATTTTTTGTCTAGGGCATTTGCTCTTTTACTAGGACACGCTTTCCTGTTGTCCCTGTAGGTACCACAGGCTCCAAAGTTAATGTTAGCCAAACCAAGGAACAGTTTGGGGCTTGTGTAGAAGTTGTCCATATAAATATGGTATCCTGTCCCAAGATGTGATGGCTGAATGAGGTCCATGACAGCATCATACGACAGTCCATGCACGCTTGGTGTGTGTGACTTGCCCACATACAGATTGAAGTTGAGTGTGTAGCCATTACTTGACTCTGCCAACACAAACAGCTTGATCCCCCATTTTGTTGGTTTGTCCTTTATATATTGGGTCATGCCAGTTTTTGCTTTGGTTGCCACTATTCTCTCATCGACTGCCAGTTCCTTCCTTGGGTGGTAATGAGCCTTGCAGACATTCCGAATGTCATCCATCAGATGTTGGATTCTGAACAGCTTGTCATGCTGTGGTGTTCCCTTCTTCTGGTCATTTCTGACATCCTCCTCTGCATTACTGAGGTGGATGTTCCACGATAATGCCCTGAATCGGTCTCTTGTCATGACAGTGGCTGGAAACGGCACAGACATGAAGTGTTTTTTTCTCCAGTAGTCCTGGAGACTTGGCAGTGACACCAATGATGTGTACATGAGACCTAGGTATTTGTATAGTTCCTCAACTTCAACATCAGTCCATTTGTACTTATTCCCCATTTCCTGTTTTTTTGCTGCCTGCTTGTTGGTGTTTTTGCAGAGTGTCTTCATGGTATCCCTGGCAAAGTACAGCTGGAACAGGTCCATTGGCGAGTGTACTGAATGCATATTCACCTGGGCTCCTGGTGTTCTGCGGGGCATGAACCTACTGGTTTGTGGGGCAGTATCAGGATCACTCTCGGTTTTCCAGGGCTCAGAGCTGTGGTGTGGCTGTCCTGACTTTGCTGGAGATCTTGATCTGGTTTGACTCTTCCTTCCACCCCCTCTCTGTGTAGGCCTCTGTCTGCTTGTTGTCGGAGTGGTAGATGAACCAGGCTGCTCATCATCTCTGTACATGTCAAGACACATGTAAAAAGATTAAAGATTGTACATCAAAGTACAAGATGCTCATTGGCACATATGCACAACAATTACAGTGAAGAAGTCATTGGCAATGAAATGCTTGTTCACACAGCCACACACACACACACACACACACACACACACACACACACACACACACACACACACACACACACACACACACACAATATAATATACAATAAGCTAGCAATAAATGTTCACAAAAAGTTTGTCTCACCTCTCGTTCTGAACCACAAAAGCCGAGTCGTCAATCTCATCATCACCACTTTCTGATTCCGACGATGAACTGTAAACAACGTCCTGGTCGTCCAGTCGATAGAACAAGTCGAGGGCTTGTTCAACAGAAAACATTCGCTTAATTTTACTTCCACAAAAAACTCTAAATCTACTCCTAAACTACCTAAATTATCTACACTACTCCACTCCTCTAAACTAGCAATAATATCTCTCTCAGTATGTCTCTCCTTGTCAACTCCGTCAATCTCCCGCCTTTCAATTTCGCTTCTTTGCTCAGTTGGCTCCTCCTCCACTCCCTAAAGTGTGCAGCCTGAAGAGGAGATTCAGCAGATTTACACATTTTTCTCCGTTTTGTTTTATGACAAAAACCGACAAAGTTACTAGAATAAATGCAACGCCTGTCGCATCCCATCTTGCGTTCTTTTACGTACGCGTCAATATTTTTCAATATTTTTTTATATAAAGTTTAAATGATCATATCTCCGTTTTTACTTGGTCAATCAACACAAAACAAAAAGTAGAATAGAGTTTCAAGCCAGCACTTTCGACAGAAGTGGACGGCAGTGCTCAACGTGACTTTGTTTTTATGCTTTGACGTCTTAAACTGGTCATGTGACTTGATCACGCCGGCGTGATCGGCGACTCGGAAGAGTTAATGTGATTCTGATTTCAGAATGAGATCCCAGACTGTGCACTGTTTACCACTATAACTGTAGGTAGTGATACAGACACTGCATCTGAGGAAGAGCAGGAGAACACAGACAGGGTTGATGTTCTGACTACAGCTGAGGCAGATTCTAGTGAGGAATCACACATAGCAGTTCCGGGTGACACACCTTGTAGCGACAGCACTGTAGATGCAACAAACTTGCCAAAGCCCCTTACACAACTTTTTGATGAGAAGCACAGTTTATTGTCACAAGATGAACTACAAAATGAGCTAGATAAAATCATGCAAAACCATCCCTACTTACTTTAATGAACTGAATTGTAAGCACCTCCAAGAAAGTACACTGGGTCAATCCTTTTGTAAACAGTGGTTTGAGCAGAGACAGGGCAGAATCACCGCTAGCCACTTTAATGAAGTGTTAAGAAGCAAGACAAGTCAAGCTAGCGTGACATCTAAAATCATGGGCTACACATCCAGCAGAAATGTACCAGCCTTAGCTTGGGGAAAGAATAATGGAAAACTAGCTAGAGAAGCATTTACTTCAAACCAGAAGACTTGTCATGACAGCTTGATAGTGGAAGAAATAGGGTTAGTAGTAAATCCAAAGTTTCCTCATGTAGGAGCCAGCCCAGATGGAATAGTCCATTGCAAGTGCTGCCCACGTGCAACACTTGACATAAAATGCCCCTTAAAGTATGCAAATATGTCCATAACTGATGCTATCAAGAGCAAAGATTTCTCTCTGGGAAAAAAACTTTGAGCTTAAACAGAGCCATGCATACTATGCACAAGTTCAGGGGCAAATGGCAGTGTGTGAACTCGAAACATCTTTCTTTGTCATTTGGACAACAGAGGACTGCCACATTCAGAAAGTAGAGTTCTCTAAAGAGTACTGGGCTCAGATCAGAACAAAACTGGACCTCTTCTACAGACAGCACAGAAATTTGCACACACAAACTGAGGAAACTCTTCTGATCGCAGAAACTTCCTGTTTGTGTAAAAGCAGGTCTAAAACATGTGTCACACAGTCTATCTCTGTCTGTCACAAGGTGTTTCATCTGAGATGTGTAGGCTTAAAAAGGCACCCTGGTGAGCAATGGTTTTGTTCAGTGTGTTCACCATAATCCAAATAAATGTGAAATCATACACAGCCTTCCATGTAATTTGTTAAAATTGTTATTTTAGTAATAGTAATATATTCAATCAATTGCAGGACAACAAATATTCTCATTAACAAACAAATGTTTAATAATTGTAGATAGTTAGAAAAAAATTATAATTAAAGACCAAACATAAATCAGGCATTCCAGGGTTCTCAGGATGCTTAGAACACATCAATGTTATCTGGCAACGAATTCAGTCAGCTAAAAATGAGAGGAAGGAGCTCCATGTGACATTCCTGGATTTGGCTAATGCATATGGTTCAGTGCCACATGAGCTTCTTTGGGCAGCATTTGATTTTTTCAGAGTACCAATGTCAATAACAAATTTAGTGAAAGCCTATTTTGGAGATTTGCAATTTAGTTTCTCAACTCCAAAATTCAGCACTGCATGGCAATGCTTAGAGGTTGGAATTATGGCAGGATGCACCATTTCTCCACTGGCTTTTACCATGGCAATGGAAGTAATCATTAGGGCATCAAGATGGGTAGTAGGAGGAGAGCGCTTGGCTTCTGGGATGCGACTACCACCAATCAGAGCATACATGGATGACATGACAACCATGACTACAACAGTAGCCTGCACTAATCGGTTATTGGGGAAGTTAACAGATAATATTGAATGGGCACGAATGCAATTTAAGCCCTCTAAATCAAGGAGCATCTCGATAGTTAAAGGAAAGGTAGTAGATAAAACATTCTTCATTAATGGTGAGGCAATACCAACAGTTTCTGAGAAGCCAGTGAAGAGTCTTGGGAGATGGTACGATCTAAAGGACACAGTTCGAGTGGGAGAAGTTAGACGACAAGCAGTGGAAGGGTTGAAGAGCATAAACAGCTGTGCTCTACCAGGCAAACTAAAACTCTGGTGCTTTCAGTTTGGTCTACTGCCGAGGTTGCTGTGGCCACTGACTGTGTACGAGGTTTCTTTGACAACAGTGGATAAGCTGGAAGCGTTAATAAGTTCATACATTAGGAAATGGTTGGGAGTTCCACGCTGCCTCAGCAGAGTGGGACTTTATAGTAAAGGAATATTGCAACTGCCAGTCTCTGCTTTAACCGAGGAGTTTAAATGTGCCAAGGTCAGACTGGAAATGACCTTGGTAGAGTCACGCGACAAATGTGTAAGGGAGGCAGCCCCTGTGTTAAAAACTGGTAGAAAGTGGTCAGCAAAGAAAGCTGTAGTAGAGGCAAAGGCTGACCTTCAAATTGGGGATATCGTGGGACAGGTACAGCATGGAAGAGGGGGTTTTGGGCTCAGGTTAGCAGGGCAGGCAAGGCAGGCCCACAAGGCAGGCCCAGCTCAAAGGAGGAAGCTGGTAGTCAACGAGGTGCGAAAGCAGGAGGAGAGGATGAGGTGTATAAAGGCCATTTCCCAGGCCAAGCAGGGAGAGTGGATGAGATGGGAGAGTGTGGAACAACGCAAGATGGGCTGGCAAGACCTTTGGTCAATGGAAGAGAGTAGGATCAGTTTCCTTATTAGGTCAACATATGATGTTCTCCCATCACCGCAGAACCTAAACCTCTGGGTAGGAGAGGATCCCTCTTGTCCTTTGTGTTCATCACCTGCCACATTAAGGCACGTTTTGACAGGATGTAAGGTGGCTCTTAGCCAAGGTCGGTTTACTTGACGCCATGACCAAGTACTGCGATGTTTGGCTTTAGCATTGGAAGGCAAGCGTAGTATGACCAATAAGTTGCCGCCTGTTCTAGCAAAACATTACACGCAGATGACAATATTCCTCCGCCCAGGCGAGCAACCACCAAGAAAAGGTGTTAACACCAATTCTCGCCCAGGACAACTGGAAGCTGCTAGGGACTGGAAGATACTGGCTGATCTTGATCAACGGCTTATTTTTCCACCTGAGATTGCCACCACTAACCTACGACCAGATATTGTTTTGTGGTCTGGATCAGCACGCATTGTTCAACTGATAGAGTTAACAGTGCCATGGGAGGATGCGGTAGATGAGGCATATGAGAGGAAGAAACTGCGGTATGCTCATTTGGCCACTGAAGCAGAACAGCGAGGATGGAGAGTTCAGGTTTATCCAGTGGAAGTGGGTTGTCGAGGTTTTGTGGCACACTCTACAACCCGGTTCCTCAGAGACGTCGGATTCAGTGGCCAAGAGTTGCGTCGCACAGTAAAGAACTTATCTTAAGCAGCAGAAAGGAGCAGCAACTGGCTGTGGTTGAGACGGAAAGATTCTAGCTGGCTGTGTACAGGCCGCCACGCTACGGTTTCGTAGAATTCTTGAAAAACTTGAAGAGTCTGTTGGTTTATTTGTATAGGTTGTATAGTATTTACAGTCATTACGTTCCTGTGTATATTGCGTGAATGACGGGTGGTTGGGCAGATATTGTGTTTTTGCGGTAGGTGGTATGCCATACGGAACCGTTGCCACTGAAACTGCATATTAACGCACCAGTGGGGCTCGACAGCCTTAGTCAAACGGGTTGGCGCGTATGGTTGGGTTGCGGAGAGATTGCGAGATTGTGGTTAGGTCTCAGCAGCAGGAGGGATGTAGAGGTCAGTAAGCTGGGCTGAGTTGAGTGGGGGACGGAGGGGGGTGACTCTGGGACGCCAGAGTCACTGTCGAGCCCTCTTGAGGTGTCGTGGGCTAGTCGACGAAACACTGAGGATGGAAGGTGCCCAATTGAAGACCCTAGAGATGTCCCCTACTCGGCTCAATCCAGACGGTTGTCGTGCTGGTCCACTAGGGAGACCACACTGTAGTTGCAGCCGTCGTGTGTGCTGACGCGCCAAGTACACTGCAGCCATTAACGCCGGACAGAAGGGGAGTCACACCACCATATGGAAAGAAGCGTAAATGGATGGAGAAGCATAGTTTACTGTAAAGCTACGTCTTAGTGTTGCTTATCTTGGCGAAAGCCGAGTACAAATCAGCATGAAGTTTTAACATCTACTCTCGTGTAATGGAAACCAATAGAAATCTATATACAACAGATATACATAATTCTGTACACAATAATTCAATAACAAAATAAAAGGTTTTCAACCACTTGTCAGTGTCTCATGTATTTTTTTTTTACCGAATTAATGACTTGTCCAAATTAGATAATGCAGAACAAACCAAAAGAATTTTATCTACAGTTGCCATTGTGTCTTTTGATCTTCGCTTCACCAAGTTTATGGGGAGTGTTTGTCTTAAAATGCAGTACTTTTTAATTCGACCAATAGCCCTTTCCACATCAATCCTCAACCTTGACATTTTACGTGACACAGTCACCTCATGTCCTGAAAGCTGTGTCTTTCCACAGGTTGAAGTTGGTATGAGTAGCTGGACTCCTTTCACAGCAAAATACTCAGGGAAACGCAACCCTCTGTCAGCTGTAGGATTACAAATTTTATTTAAATGTTTAATTGAGCTTTCAATACTATAGTATTTTAACTGAGAAAGTTGCACACTGTTTTGTCCATTTTGAGGCAATCAGGGTTTAGGACATTAACCTGTTGTCACATCTCAAAGATCAGCTGGGCCTTTTGTTGATCTAATCAGGCTGATTGGATTAGCATCTCAAGACTCTGAATTACACTGTTACCTGATGAAATCAGGTAACCAGCTGAATCGAGAGTCCCCTCCTCTATGAAATTAATCCCACCCCCTTGAAATGTATATAAACTGCAATATAAAGTTCCCTTAGTTAGACTTGGGTAAGATTTTGGATGAAGCAGACTACAGCAAATAAACAATCCTGCTTAAAAGATACAATCCAAACGTCTCCTGGTCTTCGCTTCTAAGTCTCCTACACTTAAGAAGAACAAGGTTTACAACACAGCCATGACAATGTCTCCCTCTTCCAAAAGATCAATTAAACCAGATGATTTTGTGATTGTTTTGTCACTGGCTCTACCACCCCAAGACTTGGAAAGGAAGGTGATTTACCCTGTTAGACTTATGCCAACAAGGAATTTGATGGTGTTGTGGGACTTATAGTTGGAGTATGTCATTGTTCTTGCACTGAGTGATGTTGGTCGGTCAATAAAAATCTCGCTGCAGTCTATGATACACCTCACTTTAATTGAATGGGGGGCTTTTGAACAGGGCAGGAAGATTCTTTTTAATCTCTTCCCTTGAAGGCCAATGAATTAGAGAGCTGAAACGCTGTGTCATCATGTTCAACCAGTCGTGAAATATTGCAGAGATTGTTGCACAACTGCAATGAAACCTGAAGGCAAGATCTTTATGAGTGAGGCCAAGTCTCAGTTTCATTAAGACTAAGTAAAACTGGAGAGGTGTTGGAGGACTCTGTGTTGGAGGACTCGAAGCAGTGGTGAGATATGTCAAAAGGGCAAAAAACACTTTGGATGAGCGAAGGCCAGTGTAGAAGTGAATGATTTGATCATCATTTAAATACACATCAGATTTCAGTTGTTTCCTCTCACAGGTGATAGTTTGTACCTTTGAATCTAGGCTTCTCACTTGCTCTTTGTAAGATGTGTTCAGTTTTTGCATATCTTCATTATCACTCATAGTGAGATCTGTTCCAACACACATATCATTGAAGGACTTAACTTGTGTTACATTTATGTCCATGTCCTGCACTTCCTCAGTAGGCTGAACTCCAATGCTTATCTCAGAGCCCTCTGATGCTCGTCTCAGAGACCTCTGATATCTGGCCATTTTTCTGGATGTGTCAGGTCTGTGAGGAAGCTTTGATGGTATGTAATCTGGATTTAGAGGATCATCTGATGGCTTTTCTAAAGACACAAGTAGAAAAACATTATTGGGATAGTTTATATTTATATATTTTACACATCACTGGTTGAAGATAGATGACAAAGACCAAGAGCATTTTTAATGTAATCATCAATAAACTAGCTAGCTAGTATGACCACTGCATACTGCACTGTAACACTTTAAAAAGGGTCTTGTATTAGTAATATTTAAAGTATCATGAACAAACAGTTAACATTTTACAGCAAGTCTAATATATTTTAAATTGTTCACAAGTTCATAATGTACAGCTTGTTAGTGGCCTATGGCAAAATCTGGTTAAAACTTTAAAACACACAATAATTAAAAACAGTTTTGTAATAAAAGTATATTACTTTAATATTTAATATAAGATGATTTGACTGCTTTTATTGCTCTCTTCATTTGTAAGTCGCTTTGGATAAAAGCATCTGCTAAATGATTAGGCTAAATGTAAATGTTTAAATTAACCAGGTTAATGAGCAATGAAAAAATAACCATACTGTTATTGTTTAATGCATTAGTGCATGTTGGAATTAACATTAAACAAGCTTAATAAGTGATGAAAAATTTTGTTTATCGTTATATTTTGTGAAATAATGCAGTTAGCTAATGTTACACAATAAACACAATTATTGTAAAGTGTTATACACTGCTGTCAGCTGAATGTATAGCTAGACAACTAATGTACGGCTACTTTCCTAATTACAGCCCACAGAACATTTAGAAATGAAATGGAAATAAAAATCTGTCTTTTTTTACTGCAAACGTATCAAAACGCTAATGTTAGCTATTTAAAGTTACATGATATCTACATATGAAAACAATGACGGAGCCAAACTGCTAGCTCAAATAATGATTCATCATACTTAACTAGTTAACGTATAGAAATACAAATTATTTAGTGACAAAAATGTCGTTTACTTACCAGAGATAAAATGTGTGCTGCATATCCTTGTTGAGTTGCTAGTTGGTATCCAGCCTTCTCTCTTCACTGCCGCAATCCAGGCGTCACAGTGTTTTTTGGTTTTCGGAAATCTAAACGCTTTGATTTCCGAAAGCAAGTTAGTTCCGGGCCTGAGAGAACAGCCAACAACCGAACAGCACACTCTTAATTTAAATTTGGACATGTTTTCGAATGAATAAGAAAATAATCAAACAATTGCCATAAAAAAACGCCTCCCGTCTGTTGTTTTGAATGTCTGCGATAACTAACCGGAAACGTCTGAGGGCCAAACACGTCACTTTCTTCCATCTACAAATAGCTGTTGAAATGGTCTATACAGAGAGAGAGAGAGAGAGAGAGAGAGAGAGAGAGAGAGAGAGAGAGAGAGAGAGATAACATTACCATTACCATTCATGACATTACCAAAAAGTACCAATAAATTATGTAACTGGTAAGTTGTTTTAGCTAGGAAGGATTTTCATGTAGGTATGATTTTTATTCTATTCATCAGGCTCAGTACCCATATGTTTTATCAACAGTTCATGTTAGTATTGTGTGTTTACCATGGTAACTGTAGTTCCTTATCAGTCGGTCACTCTACACAATCTACTTTGAGTGTAACTAAACGAGCCAATGCACATTGGCATGCAATCATTTGCAGCAGCTGCTCTGCCATGGGGTATATAATGAGCTGCAGGTGCAATTGCACTTCAGCTTTTCGCTTTGGAGCAGAGTGTTTCGAATGCTGTCTACTGAAAAGAGTGTTGATATTCAACAAGCAAGCTTTTCAGCAGAACCTTTTGTGTGCAGTGTTGGTGACATGATGTGGCAGTGGGGTCGATTTCTCTCTCGTTTCTCTATTTTTCTTTTGCCTTTTCATTGGGCAAAACAAAGGCTGTTCTCACAGCTGGTACGTTGTTTGAGAGCGCTGAAAGGATGTTGTCACGGATGGTAAGAGACCGCTTTCTATGAGAGAGACAGCACACGACAGGCTGCACACCATCCCTGTCTGTGTTGCTGCGACCGTTCCCCTGTGTGCTTCAGCACCAAGGAGAGCAGTTCACTGAAAAGAGCTTTCACAAGTAGAGCTGCGTCTTTTAAAGATGTCACTCTACTTGTGTGTTTCTGGATGCGGTGTTTACCTGGGATCAAGGTATGGACACAATTGCTGACTCACGTGTCTGGGCATTGAACACGCCTAGGCTGCGTTTGTGGATGAGTCATGTACCCATTGTGGGAAGATGACCATCTTGGAGCTGCGGTCAAGACTCTGAAGTCCCTGCGCCTCTGTCGTGATCTAACTCTCCTCAGAGGGTTACTTCAGGCAGTAGCACGGGTGACCTGAGGATCACGGTGAGCGCGCTTCCTTTCAGTGAACGAACCCCCTAGGAACCCTCATCCCTCTAGCAATCCACAGCCAGTAGAGCCACCGAGAGAACACGATGGACCATCCACGATATGTGTACCAGCCGTGTCCTTCGGCGCTCCCCCCGATGACCGGTTGTCGATCACTGCATCGGAGGGTGAGTCAGACTTCTCCAGGGATGATGATTTGGCTGCGTTGCCTCCTTCGGGACCCTCCACCGTGTCCCGTGTCCCGTGTCCCGAGCCCCAGAGGCTAGAGGATTGGTTTCTCGGGGTGGCTTGTGCTGGTTCTCAGTCACCCACCTCGGTTCCTTTCTTCCCAGAGGTGCATGAGGAGCTCACTGGTTCATGGACATTTAATGCCAGACACCATTCCAGTGGTTCCTCCTCCCTCACCACCCTTGATGGCGGGGCGACTAAGGGTTACATTCGCATCCCTCCAGTGGAACGGGCCGTTGCTATGCAACTGTGCCCTAACTCCACCTGGTGGGGGAGCCGTGTCTTACGAATGTAAGTACTCGTCGGACTTACTCACTTACCAGACCTGTGGGGAAGCCACCTCTGCCTTACACGCTATGGCGTTGTTGCAGGTCCATCAGGCCAAGGCACTGAAGGACCTGCATGAGGGTGGTCATGATCCCCAAGTTCTACAAGAACTTCGTGCCGTGATAAACATCGCGCTTCGAGCGACGAAGGTGACCGCACGGTTGGTGGGTCGTGTGATGTCCATGATGGTGGTCCAGGAATGGCTTATCTTGCTGTGTCTGGTGGACATGAGGGAGACCGACAAGGTCAGGTTCCTTAACTCCCCCATGTCCCAGTTCTTTGTCCCCATGTCCCAGCCTCTTTGGCGACACAGTTGAGAACTTCGCCCAGCAGTTCTACGCTGTACAGAAGCAGACTGAGGCGATCAAACACATCCTGCCTCGGTGGTCAGCTGCTGCTTCCATCCATCCGCCGCCTGCAACACCTCAGAAAATGACCCCCTCGAAAACGAGATGGTACATCTCAAGGGGTTAATACTAATAAATACATTTATCATATACCCCAAACTGTTCTAGAGTCATGACATGTAGAAAGGCACAACATTTTGTTTCCTTTATATTTTGGTTAAAAAGCTTAAAAAAAACAAACAAACAAAACACATCACTCTCAATGAAACCAATTGCTTTAATACTTTAAAAACTGATTTGTGAAAATATTTGTAACAATAATAAATAAATATTGAAAATTGAATATTGAAAAGTTTATATGTATCTTAAAGGGGTCATGACATGAGAAACCAAAATTGCCTTGATCTTTTGGTATATAAGAGGTCTTTGTACCATTAAAACTTCCTGCAAGTTTCATAGCTTAAGACGTCCTCCCCATTATAAACGAACAATTTATTTAATCAAGCTCTAAATACAGCTCGTTGTTCATCCATGGTACGAAGTGACGTCATGGTACGAAATGACATACCAGTCGTTTGCATATGACCGCCTCAAGCGCAAGACAACTACGCCTCATTTCGCATCATCGCATCGTTGTCGCGCCCGCGGGTGTTCAGTCGACGTGCAGCGAGTGGGTCTGTTACTCTGTTTACAAGAAGAGTGTGACGCCACGCAGATGTGCTGTTCCTGGCTGTGGACAAACAACATGTTTGAATACGCTGCCGAAAGATCCAGACGTCAGGGAAAAATGGTTGCAGTTTATTTTTTGCGGACGTCCCAGTCACGGCAGTGTTAATTTAAGCTGTCTTCTCTACATTTCAAGGATAACTGTTTTGAGAACAAATCGCAGTATGATGCTGGCTTTGCCAGAAAACTTTTGCTTAAAGATCAGACCGTGCCGACTATTCTAGGCCCAGCAACGACGCCGCAAACTGTAAGTAATGTATTTCATCTTTAAACTATTTTTTAAAACATGAATTGCAGGGTAACACTTTAGAATACGGTTCCTTCGTTAATGAATAACTACACAGGAACAAATGAGTAACACAATATTAACAATCTAGTAACTACTATTAACTAACAAGAAATTCTGATTAACGAATTAGTAAGTAATAGCACACAGATGAAAGTGGTAGTTCACTATTAACTAATCAATAACTACTATTTTTTAATGCTTCCCAGAGAACTACTGTAAGAATCATGGTAACTAACGAGTAATGACTGAAGTGTTACTACATACTTCTAAAGGAATTACTAATTATTTGGATCCGTATTCTAAAGTGAAGATCATGGTAACTAACTGGTAATGATGACTCAAATGTTAATACCTTTTTTAATACGTATGATAAAATGTATACTTTTTACAAAGAAAGAATACACTTGAAATATTGTTAAAATTGTAATTGTTGTTGTAATTGTAACCTATTTGTAATTGGTTACAATTTCTAATTGTAAAATATGTATATATAGTTAATTTCTTTTGTCCTTGCATTTTTTGGGACCCTGTGTGTGAGAGGCTAATTAATATGCAGCTCATTATGTATGTGGCACATTATCCGGCCTTTGTCTTCTCAGGTGTGAACACGCCTCCACGCATATTGCCTTTCCAAACAAAAGGTGGCTTATAAAATTTAAATCAATGTATTGTTTTGTGTAAATGATTAGGCAGGATGATTTTCAGATCATTTTGAAGCAAAAACTCTAGGCAACAATGCCCATTAGTCAAAAGTCTTGTGGACACATATTTAGTATGTGTTTTGTGGCCTTATTTCAGACACTTTAAGTTTTATTTTTTCAATAACCATGCATAAACAATATTCTCTCAAAAATACAAACATGTACATACATGTTGCTCACGTAGCCCCGTTTGTGCTATATAGGGTGAATTTACACCTTTGCCATTAACATGTTTATAAATAACTGAAAAAAGCACAAATGTCAGAGCATGTCAGAACACCTCCAGGACCCAGAAAACCCCTCAGACCCCAGAGGGTTAAATATGGTAACCCTCGTTCCCTGAAGGAGGGAACAGAGACGTATGTACCCTCGCAACAGTTCCTGTATCCCGCTGCGCGGCCGGGTCAACTGCTCGGCTCCTCGGCGTAAAACTGAAGTGCAATCACACCTGCTGTGACACACCACCTCTCTAGTGAGATTGATTGAGTATTTTTGATCTTCAAATTCAAGATGGCCACCAATTTTTGGCTCTTTAAATGTCCATTTTTCAAAATCATCATAGAGCTTTAATATTAGGCTCAAATGAAAGCTCTACTCATACTGAATTCAGTTATGGACAGTAAAATTACAACATACACATAGGTCATCAGATGTCTGAGGTGGAACCAATGAAAGCAGGGAGACAGAGGAGATTCTTTAGCTTGGAGTTGTTTTATTAACATTTTATTAACAAAAAAGACTCTCCATCTGAATCTGTTGAATCTCCACACTGACTCCTCTCATCATCACTGCTACTCTCATCTGAGCAGTCATGAGGTGTGAGCTGCTGAGGCAAGGGGGGCAGGGTGTGACGCACTGGTCGACACTTTCCGTTCACAGTTCCCAGCCGTGACCAATGGGAGAAGGATGCTCTTGCAGGTTGTAATGGAGCTGGCAATATGTAAGGTAGTTTGTCCTTTCCATATGAAGATTCAAAGAGTCATCATCAGGTGGGAGACGGATTGTGCACTTATTCTTCAGTTTGTGCCATTTGGAAACTCTGGCCTGCCCGCAGCTCACATCTGCACTCTGAGCATAAATGATGGAGAGGACAAATGCCTTCATATCCGCTCTGACTTCATGTTTTAATTCCAGACTCTCACCCACTCATCCCAGGAGCTCTCTCTCTCTCTTGAAGAAGAAGTTTTATTTATATAGCGCCTTTCCATAGCTCAAGGTCGCTTTACATTATACATTTCAAATACATTTAGAACGCCCACACATACATTACAATCACATAGGATACATATAGTCACATTATCCAAAATGCATGTTGAATATGTTGCCTCAGAATTGATATTCACCTTCTCCAACACCTTCTTCTTCCCATGCCCATAGAACCCTAAGGTGTGGTCACTACCAGTGATGACATGGAGAGGTATGATGATATCTGCAGCCTCTTCCGAGAGCATGGCACGGCAGTTGATTAACGCATGCTTGCGTTACTGTCCCGACACTTTATTTAAACCTTGAAATGTTCGATGGGGTTTCAAACTTTAAAGTAGTTTTAGTGTTCTTTTACATTTTCAATTGTTTTTATATTGAAAGCAATACTATTTAGTTAGTCTGTTATTTTGAGTAGCCAAGTTAACAAAATCAGTCTTTTTCTGATTTGTTCAATGTATGGATCTGTTTTTGCAAAATTTCTTCCGTTGCTATGGCCGGGTATCACTGCCATCTCAATTTCGTGAATGATTCACAAAACAATAATTTAGCAGACTAAAGACAAGATTCTTCATTTTCATTTTCTGACGCAATCGGCTGACAATCTTCCTTCATCAGTTTTGTCGTCTGTGCAGCGGCTCACAGGAATGTAGCAAATTTATGTTGTAATGTGCCATTGATAATTAAACAACACACTTGACTTTGAATAAATAAACAGTTAATAAACTCGCTAATAAACAGTTACCTATTTAAGCATCAAACGTTGTCGGCCAACATCGGTTACATACTGTAGGCTACAATGAGATTCGATCTTGGATCGCTTGAAACTCCGCGAGGCTCATGTTGTTGCGTTGACCACAGAGCTACCGTCTGAACGCTGCTAAGTTAACATCTTATGCTCTTCCAAAGCCTCACTGATGTAGCCTAATATGTTTCTATTGCAATGTTTTATGTTGAAATGTTTTCATTATTTATTCAATTTAATTTCAGTATTGTGATTATGAATTATTTTAACTACAATGTTTCACTTGAATTCATCTGCTACCTGCTCTCAATCGCTCTGAATGAGCCGCGGCATGGCGGCAGATTAAGCAATAGCAAGAATTAAACAGACACTTTTCAAAAATGTGATTGTAGCGGCTCTTAGCGGGACCGGCGGTGGTAAAAGTATTATTCTGGTTGAGTACCAACTGTACTTACTGGCTCTCACCTTTGCATATGCAGAGAGAAGCATTGTATCTGCTTCTGGATGTCTGGAGACATAGACCCCATTAGCCACGCCAGTGCTCAGGCTGGTTGACGTTTCACTCTCGCAGTATATTATGTCACCCTGCACCTGACCCACTTGTCTTTTCAGCTTTTTTGTCTTTTCAGCTTTTCAGTCTTTTCAACACCAGACAGAAGGAGATTTACATCACCATATGGAAAGAGGCGTAAATGGATGGAGAAGCATAGGTTACTGTGAAGCTACGTCTTAGTTGGTGCTTATCTTGGCGAAAGTCGAGTACAAATCAGCATGAAGTTTTAACATCTACTCTTGTGTAATGGAAATCATGAAGATCTGGATACGTCCAGTGACTGCGGTGAATAGTGCTGCTGGCAACAAGGGAAAGACCTTGTGACAGCCTGGAGAGACAGCTGACTGGAGGAAAAAGACCCCAATGGGGCTGGTAAGGGTTAGCTACCCTTGTCGGCAGTATCCAGCTCTGTTTTGCAGGACGCTGGAGACACCCGCCCAAGGCATCTGAGAAATTAAAGAGAAAAATACCCCTAGAGTCTGCGAGAGTGGGGGCGGAAGATGACTCAATGTTGGACAACATGGTTAACGACTTCGGAATGGAAACGGATATGAGTATGGAGAGTACTTCACAAAAGACTAGTTCTGGATCAGCAGTTAGCAAAGTCATTGAACTCCAAGCTTGTGTCTGTGGCTGGAGCAAGGCGAAGACGGTCAGGGGTTTGAAGATTCATCAAGGGAAAATGAAATGCTTGAGCGAGAAGGGACAAGGGCCTCGCATTGATCAGTACTTCTTACGAAGTCAGTCAAGTCAGTCGAATGAAATCCAGCAACAGGAAGCAAACCACAGTTCGCAGGATATCAGCACCCCTGTCATTGAGGAGAGGAGGGTTTGCACAGTTAGTGATGAACACATTGATACTTGTGAACCCGGTCAGACTAGCCAGCATAAGAGAGAAAAGAACCTCAACGGGCATTGGCCTGGAGTAAGATGGCCAAGAGCTTGTGAGAAAACTGCATGGGACACGGTAAACACAGATCTATGGTTTGCATTGAAAAGATTAACTGGTACAGTTGAAAAGAAGCTGGATAAATTTGGGGACATCATTTACGCAAATGGAAGTGAGAGGTTTGGTGTGGAGAAAAGGAAGGAAAAAGTACAAACTACTCCTGGAATGTCTAGACGGCAGCAGAAAATTGAAGGGTTAGTTAGAGAAAGGAGACAGCTGAGGAAGCAATGGAAAAGAGCAGAACAAAGTCAGAAGGAGGGACTCAATCTCTTACAAAGGGCCATAAAAGATAAGCTTGCAACATTACGCAGAGCTGAGCGCCTACGGAAACGCTACAAAAAGAAGGAGCGTGCGAGGGCTAATTTCTATAAAGACCCATTCAAATTCGTAAAGAAGTTATTCACCAGTGAGAAGAATGGCACTTTAAAAGCATCTAGGGTTGAGCTAGAGAGATATTTGGAGGAAACGCATACAGATGCAAAAAGGCATGAGCCTATGTCAATTCCGTCAGACATCCCACCTATCAATCCACCAGAATACCAAATGGAGGTCTGTGCACCTAAGTGGAAAGAGGTAGAGCAGGCTGTAAGAAAGGTAAGGGCTTCATAATCTCCAGGGCCTAATGGAGTTCCGTACAGAGTGTACAAGAGTGCTTCAGGAGTTCTACGAAATCTGTGGAAATTGATAAAAGTGGCATGGGAAAAGCAGGTTGTACCTAGAGCATGGCGCCGAGCAGGTGGAGTCTTTATACCTAAAGAAAAGATGCTACAAGCATCAGTCAGTTTCGTCCTATTTCACTATTAACCGTCGAAGGTAAGATTTTCTTCAGCATTATTGCTCAGAGATTCTCAACCTACCTATTAAAGAATGGCTTCATTGACACTTCAGTTCAAAAAGCGGGCATTCCAGGGTTCTCAGGATGCTTAGAACACATCAATGTTATCTGGCAACGAATTCAATCAGCTAAAAAGGAGAGGAAGGAGCTCCATGTGACATTCCTGAATTTGGCTAATGCATATGGTTCAGTGCCACATGAGCTACTTTGGGCAGCATTTGATTTTTTCAGGGTACCGATGTCGATAACAGATTTAGTGAAAGCCTATTTTGGAGATTTGCAATTTAGTTTCTCAACTCCAGAATTCAGCACTACATGGCAATGCTTAGAGGTTGGAATAATGGCAGGATGCACCATTTATCCACTGGCTTTTACCATGGCAATGGAAGTAATCATTAGGGCATCAAAATGGGTAGTAGGAGGAGAGCGCTTGGCTTCTGGGATGCGACTACCACCAATCAGAGCATACATGGATGACATGACAACCATGACTACAACACTGCCCTACAAAGGCAAAAGACCTTAACTCGCTAGAGTGTGGAACTGAGAAAAATGACTTTAAAGATTTTTAGTTGTCCCGCCAAATTAATTATAGGTAGGACACTGAAAATCGGGCAATTAGATGTTTAAGTAATGAAAATTATCTACATAAAAAAATCTTGAGCTCAAACTTGACTTTTGACCACTATTTTAAAGTTACTGTACTCTGCCTTTGTATTGTCAGCAAAAAGTGAGAAGTCATGCCAAGGCAAAAGGCAGTAACTTCCACATTATCAATATTTGGTTGCTGATCACCATTAACAAAATCATTATAGCAACACCTGTATAAAATCTAGTGATCATGGCATTTATTTTGTATGATTTACAATTATAGCCATCTACTTATTGCTATCCTGTGCTTTGGTTGCATTCTGGTGGCCCTAATTAATACATTTACATTTATTCATTTAGCTGACGCTTTTATCCAAAGCGACTTACAATTGCTATATATGTCAGAGGTCGCACACCTCTGGAGCAACTAGGGGTTAAGTGTCTTGCTCAGGGACACATTGGTGTCTCACAGTGGATTCGAACCCGGGTCTCTCACACCAAAGGCATGTGTTTTATCTATTGCGCCATCACCACCCTAATAGCCCCTTAGACATGACAAAATACCTCCATAGGGGTAATGAGTATTTTCAAGTGGTACCGAGTGGCATAAGACTTGCTAAACATGCGCTCAAAAAGATCACGATAAAACAGATCCTCGCGCACATTCGACCTGGAGACTGTTTTATAGCGGTGGATCTGAAAGACGTATATACTTTCACAGGCGCTTACCGAGATTCGTGTTCGAAGGTGTCACGCTCCTCGTCTGTTCACGAAAAGTAGCCTACGCAGTGCTTTCCTCCTTGAGACTCAGTAGGGAGCGCGTTCTGGACTACCTAGACGACTAATGCATTTATAGCACAACCTTCTGTGTTCCGCTTCTTTTCAGTATGCGGTGGTTTCAGCTGTCTGGCATATTATTGTGCTTGTGCACTTCGCTCGTCCCGCGGATTTATTCCGGACGCTGTGATTGTATGTATAACCTGCTTGTAAAAGCTAGTCTGATGTTGTATGCACCAACACTTCTTGCTTCCTTATGTTGTATGCACCAACATACCCTTGTTGCTTAATTATTATCACTCCCTGTGATATATTAGTCCCGCGTCGGCTCGACCGTGTTAAGGGCGGTGCTGAAGGCGCCTGCGAAGTTTTGGCACTCTGCCAGCTAGATGCATGATTGTTTCAACCAGGTCCGGTATCCGAACTGGGTGAGGCGGGGCTTTAGTTCTTTGTTGTATTCACCTGCTATGACATGTGTAACATTTTTCTGTCATCTCTGCATATATCCTTTGCGATCGTTATCGCACGTTTGTCGATGCGGGTTCATACTAAATGTTCTGACCGCATTAGTGCAGGACAAAGCTCTGAGGACATCAGAAGACAAGGACTGATGGCAGCTGTACAAGTTGCTACACAGGCTACATCATAATGTAAATTTTAATGGAGAGTAAAACAAAGGCAGACCACCGTATAATCTGGTAGGTAGCATTATTTAATAGAACGCCGGCACCGTAACTTCATATTGACGCGCTGCTAAACAAAGGCAGAGTACCGTAACTCAAGCGTGAGCGTTCCAAAACAAAGCCAAAGAGCCGTAACTGGTGTTACGGTGTTCTGCCTTGGTTTCTCATGGGCTTTTGGAAGTTACGGTTAAGACAACCCATTATTTTCTCGAAAAAACAACGGATTTGACTCAAGATACTTATCCACATGATAAAGGAGGTCTTGAATGTGCCAAAAATATAAATAACTCATTTTCGACCAAAAACGAAGTTACGGTCTTTTGCCTTTGCACGGCAGAACAGTAGCTTGCACTAATCGGTTATTGGGTAAGTTAACCGATAACATTGAATGGGCACGAATGCAATTTAAGCCCTCTAAATCAAGGAGCATCTCGATAATTAAAGGCAAGGTAGTAGATAAAACATTCTTCATTAATGGTGAGGCAATACCAACAGTTTCTGAGAAGCCAGTGAAGAGTCTTGGGAGATGGTACGATGGGGATCTAAAGGACACATTTCGAGAGGGAGAAGTTAGACGACAAGCAGCGGAAGGGTTGAAGAGCATAAACAGCTGTGCTCTACCAGGCAAACTAAAACTCTGATTCTTTCAGTTTGGTCTACTGCCAAGGTTGTTGTGGCCACTGACTGTGTACGAGGTTTCTTTGACAACAGTGGATAAGCTGGAAGCGTTAATAAGTTCATACATCAGGAAATGGTTGGGAGTTCCACGCTGCCTTAGCAGAGTGGGACTTTACAGTAAAGGAAATCAGCTGGAACGTGGGCTGTTTCAATCCCCAATTTCTTTTATCAAAGTTCTCACTTTACATTTGAAACTGTATCAAATGACCTTCTTGAAAAAAGAAACATTTCAGTAAGCATTCCTATTTAGAAAAAAATCATAAAAAGAACAGCTAGGTGGCAGGTGCACCTAGGGCTAGCTAGCATGTTAGCTTAGCACACCATCAATACACGACAATTTATGAGATTAAAACAATGTTTGTGCTCCAAACTTACTTTATAGCGCAAGTCGAGTGTTTTAAATAACCTTCTGTGATCTGATTTGGCTTCAGATAAAAAAATCAGACAGAAAATATATTATTTTATAGTATTCTGCACAATGATAAAGTCTATATCGATTAGCATTACATTATGAATATAATCTACTATTATGAAAATACCTGACATGGCTAGAAGAACACAGGTAAATCAAATATCATTGCAATCATATTTATTGTCTTCAAAACGTCTTTATCTGCATGTTACAGCGATCTCTAGAAGCTTTGTCTGTGTCGGGACTTCCTGAATGTCACATGAATATGGCACTTCTTCATGTGTTCCATATATGGACTAAATGTGCACAGGGCGCCCTCAGGCTGCCAGTATGGATTGAAAACACAGTACATCAGAGTATCCAGCGCTCATAATGATTACATCGGCCCATTTGGGTATAAATTCAATAAATATTCCTGTCTATATAAATCTGATGTAAACCCATGAGAATCTATCAATATTTCTCCAAATCTGCACATTTTTGAGCTAAAAGCCCTGAGGGACGTTGTTTTGTCAAGCGCTGTCATGACGACCTCACAGGAGTTTTTTCTGAATGAGAGCGGCTGACGCTCATAATTCATATTAAAGGTATCGACTCATTTTTTGATTACATAACTCCTGACACAAATTAAGACATAACTGTCACTATAAGTTTCTGAGAATAGTGGTCAAATACTGAAACTTGAGGGTTATATCTTTTTAATGATGTATAGTTTGTCAAGTTAATAACATTAAATCTGATAGTAACTTTGAACTATTTAAACAAAAAAACGCTTCAGTGCGTCGGCGCTCTGGCAACGGTTAACAGGTTTTAAGGAGTAACTGGGCTGATGTTCCTCTATGGAAGAGTTAGTCAGGAGGAGAAACCTGAGATCTAATTTCTGTTTTTGCTTTGTCATTATGATGTAATGTGTGTAGATTGATGAGGAAAAGGATTAATATATATTTTTAAATTGAATCTATAAGGTGTGAAGACTTAATGAAGGCACTGTAGTTTGCCACAGAATGAAGCAACATCACATATCAGTTGAAATACACTAAGGTACAAATTCTGTCACAGTGACAAATTGATAACAGATATACATGCCTGCATAAACCAAAGGTGGCCGGAGCAGGTGAGAGGCCGAGGCAGCGGAGGGAGGCTGCGGAGGGAGAGAGAGAGGGAGAGAGAGAGAGAGAGAGAGAGAGAGAGAGAGAGAGAGAGAGAGAGAGAGAGAGAGAGAGAGAGAGAGAGAGAGAGAGAGAGAGAGAGAGAGAGAGAGAGAGAGAGGAGATTTTGGCTGGATTGCGGGTGTAAGCCTTGATTGCACAGTGAGTCTGTTGAATTGTAGTTCTATTGTGGGAGTGAGCACGAGTGAAATCTTACAGTGTATGGGTCAATATGCGAGTGTGGGAATGGTGTTGCTGCTGTTCACTCGCAGTCCCAGCTGTTCATATTCTCCCTCTGTCTGAGCCCCGAAAGAAGAGAATGCTGAAGAAGAGAACGCGGAAGCTGTGAATTATGTTCATTCCTCTCTGTCTGAAACTGCTGAGTTGCGTTCATTTATGTTTATATCTCTCTCTGTTTGAGCCCCGAAGAGGAGAACGTGGAAGCTGTGAAGTATGTCATTCCTCTCTCTGTCTGAAACTGCTGAGTTACGTTAATTTCTGTTCATATTCTCCCTCTGTCTGAGCCCCGAAGAAGAGAACGCCGAAGAAGAGAACGCGGAAGCTGTGAAGTATGTCATTCCTCTCTCTGTCTGAAACTGTTGAGTTACGTTCATTTGTGTTCGTGTCTCTCCCTGTCTGAGCCCCGAAGAAGAGAACGCTGAAGAAGAGAACGCTGAAGAAGAGAACGCGGAAGCTGTGAATTATGTTCATTCCTCTCTGTCTGAAACTGCTTAGTTGCGTTCATTTATGTTTATATCTCTCTCTGTCTGAACGCCGAAGAAGAGAACGCGGAAGCTGTGAAGTATGTCATTCCTCTCTCTGTCTGAAACTGTTGAGTTACGTTCATTTATGTTCATATCTCTCCCTGTCTGAGCCCCGAAGAAGAGAACGCCGAAGCTGTGAATTACGTTCATTCCTCTCTCTGTCTGAAACTGCTGAGTTACGTTCATTTATGTTCATATCTCCCTCTGTCTGAGCCCCGAAGAAGAGAACGCTGAAGAAGAGAACGCGGAAGCTGTGAATTATGTTCATTCCTCTCTCTGTCTGAAACTGCTGAGTTACGTTCATTTATGTTCATATCTCTCTCTGTCACTAGGAATGAAGAATCACTGAGCGAATGAGAAGCTATGAGCTGTTACTGTCCCTCTGATGTTCAGAGCTGGAAGAATCACTGAGCCGGTGAGCGAATGTGAAGCTGTGGGCTGTTGCTGACCCTCTGATGTTCAGAGCTGGAGGAACCATTGAGCCGAGCTGGAGGAACCACTGAGCCGGTGAGCGAATGAGAAGCTAAGAGCTGTTACTGACCCTCTGATGTTCAGAGCTGGAGGAACCATTGGGCCGTCTCTGTCGCCAGGAATGGAGGAACCATTGAGCCGTCTCTATCGCCAGGAAAGAACCACCACGGAGCCAACTTAAGACTTTTTATATTCTAATAAAGAGACATTGTTATTTATTGTAAAGAACTGTCTGCCTCATGTGTTTCCACGGTCAGCTCCTCGGGGCGGTGTTTCAGTTTAGGGGTGGGCGGTCCGCTGGCGCTCACCCCGACCTGTGACATAGCCTCATGTCTCAGAAAACCTGCTGTCTGTAACATTGTGCTGTCTCATCATACATTCTTGCAGAGCATCCAATGAAGCAGCATTCTCAATCTGAAAGACATGAAAATGGGCATAAACACCCCAGTCAATAACTGTGTGCACTGTATCTCCTTGCCTATTTTTTAATGACATACATAACATGGTGTAATCTTACACTATCAAAAAATAATAAATTAAATTAATTCTGCACGTGATACAGGAAGTAAACATTGTCTCAAAACACTGCAGGAACTATGTAAAATTCTGCCCTACCATACCCTAGCCTTATTCTATTCTCACCTCTTGCAAAGCTTTCCCTATTTCTTCATCAGTTATTAAATTATTTGTTGCTTTGAATGAAGGCTGGCCTGCAAGATAATGTACAAGATCTTCCGACAGGAAATGGGGTCCTGGACCTCCATGCACAACTGACACAGCAATAATCTTTCCTGCCAGGTAGTATTCATCCTCCCTAACAGCTGTGAATTAATTCATATTGCAAAATAAAACAAACAATGCATTACTGTATATACTGTAATATACAAGCATATGTCATGTGATCTATATGGTCAATGAGCATTAACAGCCTATAGTACACATCTAACCAATATGCATACCATTTGCATTGTAGACCAAGAACCGATGTCCTTCTGGTCCATCAAAAATGGGCCAGTCTTTTAGGCGTTTCATTAGTAGAGTTAAAAACTCTCGTCTTGGGCCACCAGTGTCAATTCCCTCTTCCAGAACACCAGTATCATCAGTAAATTTCACCAGCATGTCACAGGTTTCAGAATATGTTGTACGCTTGAAACCTCTGACTGCCCCATCCCAAACATTAACCCTTGGGATGTTGAACCAGCTGACTTTATGCTCAATAGGAAGCGACAGGTTTGCTACGATGTCAGGTAATGTAATGTCCGTCTCCTCCCTGTAATGACAAAAAGTGACTTCATTTGTGGATATTCCAGATATAACAGAACTATTGTACAGTGAAAAAACTGGAGTGCTATAGTCAAAAGCTGTCATATTACATTGCTGCGTGTTGGAAATTCTCCACATTGACAGCAACCGGCTCTTCGTCCTCTTGCTCAACATTTGGTGAATACAGGTCTGTGTATTTACTGTTGGGAAATTACCATTTCCATGTTAAAACATCATACAAACAAAAATGTCTTCCCCATATAAAAAGTTAAATAAATTTAAATTATGTCAGTCTTTATCTTTTTTTTTTTTTTTTTACTTACCTGTAGCAAGAAGTTTTTTCTGGATTTGTTTCAGGTGGATCCAGATCCTCAGCATCAGATATTACAATCTGAAAAACAGATTAAAATGTCTGAAACAACAACACTGTAAGCAAGAAATGTCATGCTGCCACAGTCTGCCTTATTACCTGTCCTGGCTGAATTGTTGATGATTGTCCTGGTGCATCTCTGAAACATGATAAAACATTAAAATGATTTGGTCCATGATAAACGCTATAAGGTAGTTTTGAGTAACATGTAGTAGTAGAGGGAACAGAAAGATTTATAAAAAAAAAACATTTTGTTAGAAGTCACATTATATATATGGTGTTTTCTGTTTCAAGTTCATCCGAGCGAATTCTCTGATCACATCAATTGTCAGAGTTTGTACAGAGGACCCAAAAGCAGAGGTAATGCAATAATAGTTGTATTCTCCGTAACTTGAAACAAGGAGACTACCGTCAACAGACGCAGATCAGTGCAAAACATAAACAATAATGCTGGGCAGGCAGATTGCAGGTCCAGCGCCAGGAAGGGGGCGAGCAGTAACAGTTCACTCTCCCCGAGCCCAGTGGAAGAAACTCACCGAAGGCGGGTAGTTGATGATCCACTAACAGCAGGTGAACTGGGTAGAGAACAATGATGAATCTCCAACAAATAACTCACACCACGACGGGACAAGACAGGACACGGTAAATCTCGTGAGAGAAAATACTGGTAAGTTTGCAGACGAAGAGACAGAGCAAAAACTCAACGTACAACAATAATCTAACAAGGAAGCAGAGAAAACAGTGACTAGAAGTAGCCGAGTGAATTAGAGGAGAAGAGGGAACTGGTGAAACAAGGATCAGTGTAAGTCAGGGGTGTCAAACTCAGTTCCTGGAGGGCCACAGCCCTGCAGAGTTTAGCTTCAACCCTAATTAAACACACCTGATCAGTTAATCAAGTCCTTCAGGCTTATTTGAAAACGGCAGGTGTGTGTGTGTTGCAGCAGGGTTGGAACAAAACTGTGTAGGGCTGTGGCCCTCCAGGAACTGAGTTTGACACCTGTGGTGTAAGTGTTGATTACTATGGGGAACAGCTGCGAGTAGAGTGAGAGGGGAAAACCATGAATGGGAGAGACTTAAGTGTGTGCACAGCGCAAGGGCTGAGATGATGAGGATCAGCTGGATGTGTGTGCGTGTGTAAACGATGAGGAAAACAGAGAGGAAAGAGACTGATTCATGACATCAACAACTTAAAGATAAATTATTTCTTAACAACATGTGGATAGGAGCGCTTCCTGGACTCAAATCTGAGTTTGTTTGAGTTTATTTTTGAATGGAAAAGGTATAAAATAAGAGAAAGCTCAAACTACAAATTTTTAACTATTAAAATACTTGTATTGCAAGTGGATCAAATTTCATACAGAATCAATTTAAAAGAACTCTGATGCGTTTTGGCATCTAGCCTTCATCAGCGAGTCAAACGGATGAAATGAGAGACAATGGGTCGTGTCCAAAGTGTTCTGGGTTAGAGTGGGTGTTGTAGACATC